>JBBPBX010034554.1:0-32559 GCA_038048925.1 Garcialebias charrua
CTGCTGGCAATGGAAAATTACAGAAGCGGATGGATGCATGCGTACTGTACCCCCCAAAGGACAAAGGCGGATTGATACAGAATCAGTACAGTATTTAAGGTAACGGCGCGAGACGATCAGCGTGGTGAGTTTGGCGAATAGAGACGATAGATCAGCAAATTTTTGAGAGTTTTGTAGCTAACACGTGTGTGCTAACTTTGAAATGGCCCCAAAGAGAGCAAAGGAGTCTTCGGATGGGAGCGCGGCGAAGAAAAGAAAGGCGATAACGATGGAGGTAAAGTTGGACATTTTAAAACGGGCAGAAAAGGGAGAAACGCCGACAGAGATCGGGGGAAAAAAACTACCGGTAGGCTTGGCGCGTTCCACAATCGGAAAAATAATGAATGACAGAGCTCGAATCCTGGAGCATGTGAGGGGTTCAGCGCCGATGAAAGCTACCGTCATTATGAAAAAAAGGTCCGGGCTTATTGTTGAGATGGAACGTTTGTTGATTTTATGGCTGGAAGATCAGAATCAACGTCACGTGCCGATTAGCTTGTCGGTGATTCAGGAAAAAGCCAGACGTATCTATGAGGCATTAAAAGCTGAGAAGGGGGAGGGCAGCGAGGTGGAGGAGTTTTCGGCGAGCCGTGGGTGGTTTCAACGATTTAAGGACAGGGCCAATTTTCACAACATCAAAATCCAAGGTAACTACAACATGTCTGTGTTTTATTTCTCTTTTTATTACAGTTATGTTACATCAGCTTCATCTTGACATGTGTGTGTTCATTTCAACAAGGTGAGGCCGCCAGCGGCGATGTCGTGGCAGCAGGAGAGTTCCCAGACACTTCGGCTGAAATAATCACGGCGGGGGGATTACACAGCGCAGCAGGTCTTCAACGTTGATGAGACTGGACTCTTCTGGAAGCGTTTGCCAGACCGCACGTACATCGCTAAGGAGGAAAAAACAGCTCCAGGTCACAAAGTGGGCAAAGAACATCTGACGTTACTGTTTGGGGGGAATGCTGCTAGAGACTGTAAGCTGAAACAGATGTTGGTGTACCAGTCCGAGAATCCCAGGGCCTTCAAGGGGATAGTTAAAAGTGACCTGCCAGTCTATTGGAAGTCAAACACAAAGGCATGGCTGACACTGGCTGTATTCAAGAACTGGTTCACCAACCATTTTGTGACAGATGTCGAGCGGTTCTGCATCTCCAACAGCATTCCTTTCAAAGTCCTGCTGCTGTTGGACAATGCACCTGGCCACCCTGCACATCTGGACGACCTTCACCCAGATGTGAAAGTCATCTACCTTCCTCCTAACACCACCTCACTACTCCAGCCAATGGACCAAGGGGTCATCAGCCCTTTTAAGGCGTACTACCTCCAGAGAGTCATCCGTGATGCTTTGGAGGCAACTGAAAAAGACAAAGACCTCACCTTGAAAGAGTTCTGGAAGAAGTACAGCATCCTGGATGTTGTGCAGCACATTGGTCACTCCTGGGATTGGGTGAAGCCGAGTAGCCTGAGTGGAGTGTGGAAAAAACTGTGTCCACAGTTTGTTCAGGCTTCACCTGTGCCCCAGGAGTCAGTGACCAGTGTGATCCAGGACGTGGTGGAGATGAGCAGGTCCCTGGACTTGGAGATCGAGGAGGAGGATGTCACAGAACAGCTGGCATCAGAAGGAGATGAGTTGTCTCCTGAGGACCTCATCGAGCTGGAGAAGCACATCATCGAGGAGGAGGAAGAGCAAGTTACGCCAAGCCCAGAGGCCAAGAATTCACCAGGCAGGGCTTGGCTAAAGCTTTTAGGAGCCTACAGGACACAATGGCATTATTTGAGGCTCAGGATACTGACGTGGAGAGGTACGCCAGGGTTTCCAGAGGGGTCATGGACTGCCTTGCATGATACAAGCAGATCCTGGAGGACAAAAAGAAGGAGGCAGTGCAGAGCAGCATGATGCAGTACATGAAGGAGGTCTCAACAGCGTCTCCAGGCAACAGAAGAAATGCCATCTACTTCTGCTGCAGCAAGCCAGCAGTCCATGGAAACATCACCCTCTCCACAATAAGCATGCCTCCCTCCCCTGCACCCTCCCTAAAGGTAATGAAATGTTATTTTTATTTTTGCTTTTCCGTTTTGTTTTATGTTATGCTGCATCTGTTCATCCACCTGTCTCTGCTCATGTCCACAGCCTCCTGCTCCTCTCCACTCAACCAGCCTCAGCAACACCTCCTCCTCTTCAGCCAAGAGCCTCAGCATCAACCCCTCCTCCTCAGTCTATGACCTCCTACTCCCTTCACTGACCTGCTCACCTCCTCACTAAACAGGTTTAGTGAGGAGGTGAGCATGACCTGCTGTGCATCATCATAAAGGTAATGAAATGTTGTTGTTTTTTTACTTGGTTTTTTTTATGTTATAGCCGCATCTATTCATCCACCTGTCTCTGCTCGTCAAATCCTGTTTTTTCCAGCTGAGGCGTCTGTCTAAGCTGAAGCCCATATTATCCAAAAACAACCTGGAGACAGTGATTCACGCATTCATTACATCTAGGCTTGATTACTGCAATTCACTTCTGCTTGGCGTCAGTCAAGCCACCATTGCACGATTACAACTGGTTCAGAACGCAGCTGCCCGATTTTTAACCAGCACACGCAAAAGAGAGCACATTACACCAGTCTTGGCCTCCCTTCACTGGCTACCGGTTCATCTTCGAATCCAATTCAAAATTCTCATGTATGTCTACAAATCGCTGAACAGTCTCGCCCCCGCCTATCTCTCGGATCTGATACACCCATATGTCCCTCCACGTGCTTTGAGGTCAGAGGATCAGGTACTCTTAAAGGAGAAATGTAATCAAATCTGAAAAAATCGATATAACAAGAATTTCATATAGTAAACAACACACATAAACATACTTAGTATGCTTTTTTCAAGTCAGTAGCTTAAAGAAATAGTTTTTTTACATTTTTCCTGCTACATGCCGAAGTACAGTGATTTCTGTAGTAATTTTCTGGACGCACTTTTATGACACAATTAAGACCTCCTTTGCTATCTTACAATAACACTGAAGCTATAAACCCATCATTACTGTCCTCCTGTCTGTCATTTAAAATGGAAGCAGAAGACTTTTTTGAATCTGAAGGATATCACTTTAGTTTGTCAAAAACAGTTTGGTGATTTAGTGCATTAATGGGCATTTCTATCCTGGAAATACGAATAGCCGTGCGTTAGCCGCCGCATGCTAACGTTAGCATGCTAGCGCCGTATGCTAACGTTAGCATGCTAGCGCCGTATGCTAACGTGGAAGTGGGGGTGTTGAAAATGTCCTGAAACAGTTACCAATGTCTTGTTAAGCTCTGTCTTCCCCAGAACATACAGTAGTAGGATCTAAAATGATTTTTAAAGATGAAGGAGCAAGTTGAAACATGCTGTCTCCCTCCTTGCTAGCAGGCTCTATTGGGAGCTGCCTGGCTAACTAACTACGGTGGCCCTACACGGCCAAAATTCTACAGCGGCCGAATGCACAGGAGCGGTAAAAATACAATATAAAATTTTAAAAAAGTTTTAAAATCGATTTTGGGGCTTTTAGAATAGATTCTGAATCGCCAGGACTAAGAATCTTGATTCTTTAAAAAATAGATTTTTTTTGCTGCATCCATAATTGCTACACACTGAAACCTTTTTGTCCACAACTAGATACACACACTAATATTACTGTATGAGGGACGACTCGTTGCACTGCCTACGTCATATTCAGGGGACGGAGAGCAGGCAGGAGGAGGGGGGTCAAAAACACCAGATGAGAATTTTTTCACTTTGCAAAGTCTAAATTTGAGTTAGGATGACATTTTTGACTTGTGAAAATTTCTCAACAAGCTTATTTTATGCTTTTCATTAGACTACTATTAGCTTAAAAACACTTTTCATTTCTCCTTGAACTCGCCTTAAGCGCAGGGGTGACAGGGCGTTCTCTGTAGCAGGCCCAAGACTCTGGAACGAGTTACCGCTGCTCATCAAACAGGCCCCCTCCCTCTCGGTTTTCAAATCCCGGTTAAAAACTCACTACTACTCCATTGCTTTCAATGCCAGCTGATTTGTATTGGATCGTTTTATTTATGATCTGCAATGTTTTTATGTTTTTCGTGTTGTACTTCATTGTCTGTGTTGCCTGTTGCGTGTTTGTTTGTCCAGCACTTTGGTGTGGACTTGTTCCTGTTTAAAGTGCTTTATAAATAAAATGGTATGGTATGGTATGCTCATGTCCACAGCCTCCAAAGCATCACCTGACCTGGACTCTCATGCCTCATCTTTCTGCAACATCATTTGAATAAAAGTAAGGACAACATGTTGTCTGTCTTTCATTTCTCTTTTTATTAAAGTTACAGTATGTTGCATCAGCTCAATGTTGACATCCACATGTCTGTGTTCATTTCAACAACATGACCTGCTGTGCTGTGTCCTCACTGAAAGGCCCTCTCCTCCTCCTCCATCACTGACCAACATCAGGACCAGAGCTACACCTGACCTGATTTTCTGGACTCACATTCCCCCCTCCTCCATGGTTGAGCAGCATCAGGATGACAGCTGCAACTGACCTGCCATTCTGGACTCACGTGATCCCTTCATCCAGGGTTGAACAGCTTCCCTTCCTCAAGGGTTAAGCAGCTCCCCTCATCCAGCTTTGACCAGCATCACCAACCAATACGCCTGTCTACCTACCCTTCAATAAAAGTAAGGGCATTTTGTTTTCTATGCTGTAACTGTGCTGATTCTACCTTCTTATAGTTCCTGGACTGTACACTACGGCACTGTTTTTTTTTTACTGTTTTTTTTATTATTGAACGTGCTGTGCAGAACAGTACTGTTGTACAGTAAATACTGTACAGGTATGTGTTTTTAGATGAATGTATAGGGTACACTGTGTTAGCTAACCGTTTGTAAATAAAGTTCTGTGCATGTTTATGGACCAGTATGTATGCTTGTTCAGTCTCATGTCGATAAACGGGTGTGTGGCGCCGCGTTAGCATACATTTTCCGACTTACGGCGAAAATCCGGTTTTACGAACGCCGCGTGTAATGCGTTCCGACTTCCGGCGATTTTCGTGTTACGGACGGGCGTAGGAATGGAACTCGTTCATAAGTCGGGGACTACCTGTATAAAGAAGTAAAATAAACAATATCAGTAATAATGTTCAGTATGTATTATTTGGAATATTGAGAATGGCAGACTATTTACAGTACAGTAGTACAGGCAGAGTGTGTGTTTTAGCAGAGGTCAGCATGTATTTAAAGTGTGTGTGACATGATTTTGGAACTTTGTATAAAGTGGCACAACATTAGCCTGGCCCTCGCCATTCCTACGCAGCTCCGCTCAATTCTCATTTCCCTTCACTGCTGGTACTGCCTAGTACAAAGCGAAGTGAAGGACATGGGTCTGGTATCAACCAGGCTAGCACAACATATATATCTTGTATCATTCAACTATGTTCGTTGTTGCAAACAAAATGATAAATTAATGAAAATTCGTTTCAAAGTGAGTTTAAAATTTGCGCCGTGTTTCTTCACAAGACATCCGGGTACTTCCGCATGCGACTTCTGTGATGTAGACACAGGAATGTCAGTCTGCGTCTGCTAGGATAACGCATATTCATTGTCTGCAAGATCGCCTTTTTTTTTTGTATAACTTGAAAAATGCCGTTACGTTGTGTCGCATTTGGGTGTTCTAATATCATCAGTGAACAAGAGAGCCTTTTCACTTTCCCAAAAGATGAAAAACTTTGTCAAGACTGGACAAAACAAACAAAGCTGACCCCCTCGGAGCCCCCCTCACTCCACCTGAACGGTAAGGCAGAACCTGCTGTTTCTTGTTCAACCCCCTGAACTAACTTCGGCTTCCCAAACTGAAGACAAATCGCTCAAATCTAAACTTAGATTGCTAAATTTGTCGGTTTCTATATTGTGCGCCATTGTTATGTAAAAGTGGCGTTCTAGGAGACATTCCTGTGCCTACGTCACAGAAGTCGCATGCAGAAGTACCCGGCTGTCCCGTGAAGAAACTCGGCGCAAATTTTAATCTCACTTTGAAACGAATTTTCATTAATTTATCATTGTTTGCAAAAACTAACATAGTTGAATGATACAAGATATACATGTTGTGCCACTTTATGCAAAGTTCCAAAATCATGTCACACACCCTTTAATCCTTATTTAGTTTGTTGGGAGCAGTGATGGTTATAAAGTCTAACAGCTGCTGGGAGGAAGGACCTGTGGAAACGCTCCTTTGTGCGTTTAGGATGCAGTAATCTGTCACTGAAGGAGTTCTCCAGTTCAGCAACAGTTTCATGCATGGGGTGGGAGACGTTGTCCAACAATTATGTTATTTTAGCTAGAGTCCTTCTGTCTCCCACCACCTGCACTGGGTCGAGGGGACATCCAAGCACAGAGCTGGCCTTCTTGAGAAGCTTATCTAAGTGCTTCTTCTCAACTGATGAGAACGCCAAAACTACTACATGCGGTCCGCTCCGCTCCGCAGGTCGCAGCTGAGCGTCTCAAACTCCAATTTCCACTTCCTCCGCTCAGCTCAGGTCCGCCTGCATGCGCCGCTCCTAGACGCATTGCGGGATCGCGCGATAAATCAAGTGATAAATAAGTAAGTCAGAACAAAACAATTCATTCGGTGGAAGAAGGAGAACAACAGTAGAGACTGCTGCCTTGATCTTCTCTCGTAAATGAGCGACAGGACATGGTTTGAGCAACAGGAAGTGATGTATTACATTTCAGAATAAAATACTTTATTTATTTATTTATTTCTTGTATTGCGTTTGTAGGCGTAGTCATAAATGATAGTTTGAAAGCATTTTTGTACAAATAAATCCGTATAGAGCTAGGATTAAGTCCGCCCGTGGTGATTTTATTTTGTAAATACGGAAGTTGTGCTCGTTCCTTTTCCTGTTGGTGCCTCCGCACAGCTCCGGCGTCCGGCAGAAATAGAAAAATTTCTAATTTTGACGGACTGCCGTCCGCTCTCCGCAGCTCGCCGCCGCCGTGTGGAGCCAGTGTAAATTCTGTCATTGATTATAATGGGTGCGTATTTGCTGCCGAGGTCGGACCGGAGCGGGGCGGAGCCGGAACGCATGTAGTGTAATTTTGGCGTAAGCTGCTGCTCCAACTGACAACACCAAAAAAGATGGCTGATGCCACTACAGAGTCGAAGAAGGTCTTCAGGAGCACCCCCTGCACTCCAAAAGACCCCAGTCTCCTTCAGAAAAAAGCTTAAATTACCAGAATGAAGTGGAAAGAGCACATTTTTGCTGAATTAGGCTGAAAAAGTTTAAATGAGTGCAAAAAATATGAAATTAGCTGAAAAAGCTAAAATAAGCATAACAACAGCTAAATATCAGCTGAAATAACTGAAACAAGCAGAAATAAGGTGAAAGGAGCACAACAAGTTGAAATTAGCAGAAAGAAGTTAGAAGAAGCACAAAAACATTTTAGTTAGCAGAAAGAATCTGAAAGGAGCACAGAACAGCTGAAAGAACAGCTGACATTAGCTGAAAGTAGCTGAAACAAAGTTTAAATTTGCACAAGGAAGCTGAAAGAAGCTGAAGCTGAACAAAATGTGAAAGGAGTAGGAAAAGATTGTAAACAGATTTAAAGATATGAAGGATGGAAAATGAGCTCAATTCATTTTATACAAGGAAAAAATGGCAAAAAAGGCTAAATATTTCAAAAAGCTAAAGTTGAACCAATAACAACGTCATTGCACCGTTCTCCTGAACCAGCTGAACATTTTGATTTATGGTTTGTTGAAATAGCCCAAAAATTGTGGAACGTGAAAGATGCCGAAAAATGTACGGAAGAAAAATGGATCACACGCACGCTTCATGAGCATTCACACAGTAACGTTTCATGAGGGGAGATACAACAGACTTCCTTTTTCTATTTCAGCGTTCATAGTTGCAATTTCAGAAGCATTTCAGACCCGTGTAAACATGGTGTCCACTGAAGAAACAGGCTCCGGTTGTAGTAAAGCAGTGGTCCCCAAACTTTTTCCTGTGAGGGCCACATAACTTTTCCCTTCGCTGGTGGGGGGCCGGAGTCAGTTTTTAACAGGAAAAAGTGTGACGATTGCAGGAGTGCCTAAATCAGGGGTGCCCAACCTTTTTTGAACCAAGAGTTACTTTTGAAGTCGGCAGTTTGCCGAGAGCTACTCGTCCAGTCTCAGTATCAAAAAACAAAATTTTTCATCTCCCTACTCCTCACTTCTTTAAAGTAAATAAAACAGAACGTAATGTGTTGCTAGTTTTATTTAATTAAAGTATTTTATCAAAGTAAAATGACGCAATATTTGAAAAGCACACCATATTTTTTAAAGAAACGAATAAACAATGAACTGAACAATATAAAACTCCCTCATTTACACTAACTATTTACAAAAAGTGACTTACAAAGGTGCAGATTTACAAATCTCCAACAACTATTTCAAACCTCAATAAAACCTAAATATCAAAACTAGGCAGCTGCTCTGTGCAGCAGGATGGTGTCATCTGGTGCAAGCTGTATAAAATAAATGTGTCTCTACCTTAGTGGCACTTCTGACACTGAGAGGAGGAGGCGCGGGGCAGTATGAGGTGGTTGGGAGGCGCAGGCAGGTCTCCAGATGATCATCAGTCATTGTGGATCTGTTTTTGGACTTGATGATTTTCATGTGTGAAAAAGCAGACTCACACAGGTAGGTAGATCCAAAAAGTGCTGTTAAGTTCAAAGCACATCTTCGGATGTAAGGATACTTTTCTTCTGAGAGCAGACTCCAGAACTCTCCATCCACGCCAGGTGATACTCGAATTACAGATGAGGCAAATAGACTTTGAATTAGAATAAACAAAAAAATACTCCTCCTCCCACTCTGTGTGAAAATAATATTTATGTGAAAGGGAGACAATTCAACTTACTCCTTCATCTTTAAAAACTGTGTTAGGATATGCTAAGTACTTGGTGACCGTACAGTACTGTACATGTATTCATTTGTAAAAAAAAAAAAAATTTTTTTTTTTTTTTTACTATTGTTCTGGGGGCCGGACCAAATGTGGGGGCGGGCCGGATGCGGCCCGCGGGCCGTAGTTTGGGGACCACTGTAGTAAAGGATACGTTTATTGGGCTTATATACATTAGTGATCTTGAATTACCGGGTCTTCGTCTATTTCTTTAGACGCGTGAAACAATATCAAATGGCAGCTTTAACAGCCTAAACCTTTCCTTAGGGCTCACACTTGATCGGATTTACTTTCCATTTAAAGTCCCTACCCTGTAACCTAAACCTTTAGCTCTGTATCAGACAACGCAACTCTTAACGTGTGACATTTGGGACAACATAGCCACCTTTGAAAAAAAATAAAAAAACTCCTGAAATGTCAAATATGAATCACTTTCCACGCTGTGGGTTATTGCTTCAATAAATCGTGTTTTTCCAAAGTAGACCTAAATTTAAGCTGGATAAGTTTCTGTTTTGTTACTAGTGTGTGTGCGTGTGCTCCACCTGTCACATGCTGGTAGTGAGTACGTCCCAGCATGGAGTGCATGGCGTGTCCCATTTCATGGAAGAGGTTTTCCATCATGCCCGGAGTGAGCAGGGTGGGGGCGCTCTTTGTGGGGTGAGGCAGGCTAAGCATCAGCACCACGACGGGCAGCTGGTACTGGCCCGTCTCCTGAGACCAGCAACCACCACGAATGGTGAAGTGACAGTCCTGGGAAAAAATGACGGAGAGAGAGCTAAAACAGAAGCAACTCAAACTTTGAAGGATGGTCACAAACATAACTTTTCTGCATGGTTGGCCTGAAAATAATAAAATTTTCATTTAGTACCTTGAACCAAATGACACAAAACTAGTTCACTTAAGTTTTCTTTATTTTATGCAAAATAATCTACCTGTTAAAACATATCTGTGAATGGCAAAGAGCCTGAGCCTCTGGCTAAAGCTAATTACAAACAAGGACTGGAGTCAGGAGTTATTTTTTAATAAATGGGATGAAAATCAGCAGTGAGTGCGTGCTCTACTATTTTATTCCTCAGTAAGAAGGAATTGGATTTTGATAACCGTGTAGCACAGATGAAACTTTGACAAACCCAAAACAGGCAGTTATGTTACTAATTGAATGGAAAAAGTTGAGAAAAGCATCTGTGAAGAGTTTGGACTTCATGCATCCAAAGACACATAGGAGTTACCGTATTTTCTGGTGTATAGGTCGCACCGGTGTATAGGTCGCATTGTCCAATTATCACCAATAGATTGGAAAAATCCCTAGATAGGTCGCACCTACGTTTAGCTCTGCTGCAAATGTCTGCCACAGGAGCGCACAGCAAGACTTTTAAGAAGATTAACACTTAAAAACAATAATTTGTTTGATAAAAATTATAGCAAATATGTGTCTGAGCTGAACTTTTCCTTAATAAATGAACGTAATTGTGAAATGAGCTGGATTTAAAAAATGTGTTTCGCCGAAAGTGATAACAAGCCATATACTGTATAGGTCGCACCGGTGTATAGGTCGCAGGCCTTGAAAAAAAACCCATAAAAAGGTGCGACCTATACACCGGAAAATACGGTAGTGATGAACTCGGAATGGGAAGTTTCTCAGCAACCTTTCTCACACTGGATTACATTAATGTTCACTAATCCAGTTTTCATAAAGAACATCAAACACCACTTCCCCTTTGCAGCCCTACCCCTGCTTGGTACGCCTACAGAAAGAGATTGAACACTCTTGGGGAAGCTGTGGCTGAGTGGTCATAGCAGTTGTCCTCCAATGGAACAGTTGGGGGTTTGATTCCACCAGCAGTCACATGCTGAAGTGTCCCTGGGTAAGACCCTGAACCCCTCATTACCTCTGATGTGTGTCCAATCAGTGTATGAATGTGATAAAGCACTGACTATTCTTTGTAGAGATATAGTATGCCCCTTTTGCACTACTCAGCCCCAACTCTGCTCAGCTCGCCACTGAAAAATCCCGATCCCACCAGTACTTTTGAGCTGATTCGAGGCTCAAGTGAGGCTCAGCAAAAGTCATAGCAGGATTGTCTTGAAAAGAGCTGAACATTTTGATTAATGAATTGTTAAAATAGCACAAAAATTGTGGAACGAGAAAGATGCTGAAAAATGTACGAAATAAAAATGGATCACAATAGTGTGAATGCTTTACAAGAAAACACAACTTTACTTTTAGTGTCACTGACTAAAATGATAATGTCCATACGCACCTGATGAGGTTTATCTTGCCGTTGGAAAAAGTCACAATAGATATAGCCCAATAATCCATCGGTGTCATGCACCACAGCCTTAATACAGACACAGAAAGACTTAATCATAAAGAAATGACAACATCTAAAAATAGTGACCTTTGAAAATAGTCTTTGGTTTGAAATGGGAAAAAATGTACTTTTGCTACCCCCACTGTAGTACTTGAAACCAATAATTATTGACTCTCACTAAAGACTTTATTCACCAGTTTGCGGACATCTTCGCTCCACACTTCTCCAGCTCCTGGATGCTCAGACATGAGGGAGACGCCGTACAGCTGAGAGAAAATGGTGTTCAAACCTTCCATACATGCGCCGAGAGAAAAGTAGGGACTGTACAAACTGGGCTCTATGTTGTACCTGGAGTGAGCAAAAGACAAAACAGAATCATGGCAATGAAACCAGCAGGTAGTTTTTTTTTTGGACAAATCCAAATATTTTTCCTCCTAAAGGAAGACTAATTTATACTGTTCTTGTATTAAGGCTAACCAATCAACTGTGATAAGTTTTGTGATTTAAATATCCATTCGTAATATAAAAAAATATAATAATAATAATAATAATGTCTATTCCTGTCATCTGCGTATGTTCTCATACACAGACGAAATTCGTCTCTGCATTTAACCCAACCACCTACCAGGTGGTGCAGTGAGCAGCCCGAAAGCGCCCGGGGAGCTGGAGAAATAGGTGTGCACTCATAGACACCCCAAGCTGGGTAGTGGCCGGGGCGCGAACCCGCGACCTTCGGATCCGTAGTCAAAAGCCCTGCCACTAGACCATCTTGGCTCCTAGGTTTATCAACTGGGCCGAAAACACTTTTAGGCAAATTTTCAATTCAAGCATAGAGGAACAGAATTTTTGGTCTCCGCATAACTTACTAACATAAATTTACTGAATGTTGTATACATGCAATCAGAACTAATGTCACCAGAATATCAGTGCTAAGTGATGGTGAGACTACTTCTCTCCTCATTCCACTCATGCTCAAAATAGAGCTGCCCAACAAGCCATTTTAGATAAAGACCTCAAAAACAAAATGAAATTAAGCTCGAACACCAGGGCTTAATTTGAGCCAGATCCTGCCAAAACAGGATCCGGTAACTCTCAGGCTTATTAATGATAAAGTTATGAACAAATTTGACTGCCTTGAATTAATAAAACCTATATGTAATCTGAAAGTAATGACCTAAACACTCATCTTAAACATAACAGCCACTTACGAGCTTCTTAATATCACATACGATCCTGTCCTTTCAAGTAAGCATTTCGAAGTTTACCCTTAAAAAAAAATCTTTGCCCCTTAAGGTACAGGCATGGGCAATTTAATTAAAAACACAAAAATATAATTAAACCGCACGACTAAATCGCAAATCAGTTTTACAGTTTAAATAGGTCATTAATAACATTTTGATTTCGTATTAAGTTCAAGTTAACTTTATTGTCGTTTCCACCACATGCGGTGGAACAAAAGTACTGTATGTACACAAGGTCTCAGTTACACCCAAAAATAGCACAATATAATAAAAAGAAACACTATATAAGGATCTAAGATATAGAATAAGATATACGTTAAACACCAAATGGTATGCTATAAGATCAAAGATATATGCTTAACACTGATAATGTAGAACAATACAGCTTAACAACAGCAGCCCGTAACTGCTTAAAATACCATAACTTAAAAATACAACGAGAGAAATGTTTGATGGGTGTAATCATGTTACGTATATCATGTATAAAAAAAATGGTGCTAATCTGTCAAAATAGCAGCGATAAAACTGTCAAAAAACAGTCATAATTTATAAAAAAAAAAAAAATTTAAGTATTCTCTTTGTACAACTAAACCACCAAGAATTGAAGAACATGAAGGCAGTGGCAATGGACATACTGGAGCAGGTGTGAGTGGTGTGGGTGAATGCCGAGATAACCAGACTGTCGTACCCGGACAGCAGCCCACAGCCAGCCGCCACGAACAGCCTGAGGAGGAGCCAGAGGGTTTCACAAGTGGATGAGGAGGACAGTGAATTCAGCAGAGAAGAGTCCAGCTCTGAACCGTCAAGTGAGGAATGTCCAACAATCTGGACCGCTGCCCAGTTCAAGTCCAAGCAGACCCACTATCCATGGCTTGTAATGAAAGAATCAGATTTTTGCTAGGCTATGATGCTTGAGAGAAGCAGAGCGTGCTCTATTCACACAAGGAGAGCTGTTGGTCAGGCTACTTCTGGTTGTTCTGTAAAATAGTTATTGAATGAAGTGTTTACAACTTGATATCAATCAACCTGTTAAAATACACCAGAATACAGGAAATGGTATCTACTTTATTCAAAATTTTCTGGGGGAGAAACCCCAAACTGAGACCTCCACCCTGCTATTTGTGTTCCAGCATTGTTTGGTTTACAAATTAAGCCCTGTCGAACACCACATCTGTGTGAATTCATCGGTATCAGTGATAATAACAGACTGCAGCTGGTCTGCTCTTATCAGTAACTCCAAAAAATATCTTCTCGTGTGCATTACAGTATTGTCTGATTTTCATCAAGTTAAAATAACAAGGAAAAATAATTAACGTTAAATCTAAAATAAATTCCATCACTCAATTGATGGATGTCAGATTGCACTGTGAAACAGCTCCCATGCTTCTGCTGCAACACCTTCAGTAATAAGAGACACCTGAGGAGTCGGGCTGCAAAAACAACTGGCTCTTCCCAACAACATGAGCGTATACTCCTTTAGATCCAGAGGAAAAAGAGATCAACGTGACTTACTGAATGACAACAGGCTTACCTTTCAGCACGCAAGACACCACTGAGGTATGGATGATCCCAGGGCATGAGCTCCTGTTGAAAAACAGAATTCACATTTTACACAATTTCAAACAAGACAAGTTCACCCTAAACAGAATTAAAGTAATTCACGTGAAACACACTGAATTAAACTTTGAGCATAACACTTTTCAGAACACATTGGAGGGCATCGTTTCATTTTTGCCAGGATCAAAAATAATAACTGTGGAGCAGTGGGCTATACAAGAATGGCTTGTAAAGAAAACTCACTGAATTCCGAGGGTTGAGTTTTTCCTTCATGCCTTTCATCATCTGAAAATCTTTTGCTGTTCTGAGATAAAAGGGGAAAAAAAGAAAAGTTATGAGCTAACTGACTGGAGGCATTAATTCCTGGCTGTGCGCACCTCTTTCTGCTCAGGGTCAACAGGGGCCAGAACCTATCACAGCATGCATTTGGCTGAAGGCAGGGAAACACCCTGGACTGACTGCCAGGCTAACAAGCTCACAGTCATTCCTGTGGGTAATTTAAAGTCTCCTGGTCCACCTGACACACAGAGTCCTGGACCGATTCAGTAATCCACCACACAAAGAATACAGTTGCATAAAATGGGAACACAAAACGCCCGAGGCTTTCTTAATGTGAATCACTGGTGATAAAAATCCACGTCGATACGTACTTTGTAGATCTACAAACGTCTAGATTTTAATGAACAGACATATTCAACAGCTCACTGTGTTATTAGCTATGAAGGCATGAACCTGATGGCAGCAAAAAGATGTATACAGTACCATTTGAAAGAACCGCTTTAAAAATTTCAAGGCTGCAGTTGTTTTTTTTTTTTTGTTTTTTTTCATTCAACCTTTATTTATACAGGTTAAGTCTCACTGAGCCTTCAGGACTCATGTACAGGAGAGACCTGATTTAAGATAGTAATCATTGTCTGGATCAGGGGCGGCCGGCCAATAGGGGGCGCTAGGGCGCCGCCCCACTGGAACTTCTGGACCATTTTACATTGAAGACTTTAAAAATAATTAATAAAAATGAAATAATAAAATAAAAATATTTCGAAATATATGCATATGTTTTTAGTTGTGTAGGATAAATATTTCATGAGTAATGATGAGTTATATTGTTTGTTTCAAAAAATGTTTTCTGATTGGTGACGTATATTCTGTTTTGGGGGCGCTCTGATCTTATCCATAGACTCTCGTTATAAATGGCGCATGCGCAGTTATTCCACGACGTTACAAAACAATGGGAAGACGCTGGGAGCAGTTTTCACCACCCTGAACAGTCCAACGTGAGCTGTATCTACCGATCGCGTGTTTGCGGCCGTTTATTTATTAAAAATGTTTTTTTTGGGGGTGGTTCTGGAAAATTAGCCTTACCTGAATAGGCTTGCTCAGGTAAGTTTTAAATCATTGAAAGCCCTTTATCTAATGTCTATTTGCATTTCTGACTGATATGCCTCTCAAATTTTAGATGGCTGTTTGTGAAAAAAGCCTTCAGATGACTGTTTATTTTAAAAGTGGCAACTGGTGAGTTTGTTTTTGGAGCTAACATGCTAATGCTAGCCTTTATCTATTATTATATTACCATTCCTGACTGATATCCTCTCCACTTTTAGGTGCTCTGTTTGTGATAAAAGCCTTCAGCTGACTGTTTATTCTAAAAGTGGCAACTGGTGAGTTTTTTTCTTTCTTTGTTTGTGGAGTTAGGTTGCCAGTGCAGGTTATTGTACAGTATTGGACTCTGATGGCTACATTTATTTTAATTTGCTTATAAAAAATGATCAAACATTAATAATTTTATATACTAAATGTCACTTGTGGTGTTTTACTATTTCATAACACTGTATTGATCTGGGTCTCCTCCCAGAGGAAGACCCAGGATGCGCTGGAGGGACTATGTTTCTCGGCTGGCCTGGGAACGCCTTGGGATTCCCCCAGAGGAGCTGCTCCAAGTGGCTGGGGAGAGGGAAGTCTGGGCCTCCCTACTTAGGCTGCTACCCCCGCGACCCGACCCCGGATAAGCGGACGAAAATGGATGGATGGATGGATGGATTGATCTGGAGAATGAAAACAAAGCCTCTTGCAAGTAGAAATGCAGAAATGTTTTAATCTCACTTATTTTCCTTTCTATAATTTATATATAATTTATTTATTTTTATATATTTTTGTTTGCTCTTTGTTGTTTTAGTGAGTCAAATTGGCTCTTCTCATCCTGAGCATTTAATTGTTCTGTTGACCTGGTATTAATCTGCATTTGATTAAAAAAAAGTGTTTAAACTTGGGAAAAGTTTTTTCATTTTCGAGAAATAAATCAAATTATATTTCTCTAGTTAACTTTGGTCTTGGACCTGCTAAGATTAGCTTTTAGCTTGTCCATCTGGTCAGAAATACAATCTTACATGAAACTAAGATTGTTAAAAAAGCTAGCTACTACACAAAAAAATGTCAAATTTTCATGAACTTTCCACAAAACCCAATTTCAAAAGATCTGAACTACCCCTTTAAAGTCTATAACAATCACAAAGAAGGGGACCATACCGATGTGACAGCTTGTGTGTCAACAGCTGCAGGAAGCTCATCACTGTCTCTGCAGGGGATGAGAAGGAAAAAACAGCATCAACACCGTGGGACTCGTACAGAAAGAACATCTCTGTGACCTGCTCTGTGGAGCAACACTAATTATTTTCAAACTCACAGAGTATCACAAAACTAAAGCTAAAGACCAACCTGGTGTTTTGGCCATGGTTCCCTTTAGAGCTCTGTGTCCGTACGACTCGTAGCCCACTAGCTTGGCTAGTTTGTATCTGCATTTCAGCAGCTCCTCTAGACACTCCATCAGATCTGCATTAGGATAGAGGTAAATCCTGTAGGCAATCTCACGAAGCTACATGGTGGAAAGAGAACAACAACGTTTATTTTCAACAAGGCTGCAAAGACAATCAGTAACTATAATTACAGTATTTTTGCTGTTGGTTAAAATATTGTCACTTTCCGTCCTTTCCACATGTAAATGCTTTCCAACAAATGAATTATATTATTGCTGGTTGATAGAAGAATAAGAAGTGAAGATGAATCACTTTTAAAAAGAGCATTTCTAAATGAGTTCACCAGACACTAAAGCCACCTGAATAGTCTGAGGTGTAACAAGGACACCACCTGCTGTTTGACGGAGGAGTTTCAGTAAAGACGTACCAGATCATCAGGGGAATCTGCATGTAGTCCCCCGACTTGAATGAAGCTCCCCTCACTTGCAAAGTGCACGTGTAGATGGCTGGGAATGACAGACTTTGAGATTCTGTTTGGCATGTGGGAGCCAGTCAGGAACTCGTTGTTCAGGTCCAGCAGCTTTACATGAAGGCCAACAGCCTCTTTCCTCTGCAGGGATAAAGGGACATATGCGTGCATGTGTTACACAGCAAGAACTTGGAATTATTGGTTTATTTTTGTGTGTGTGTATTTTTCAAAATAACTTTATTTTTCCTCACCAGTTTGTCATCCAGATGAATTCCACTGATCTCAAAGTCGAACATGAACAACTCTGCCACTCGCCTGAAAAGACAAGCACACACACTCTAAATCTTCTCTTGATTCGACATTACACATCGCGGTTCAACTTTTGCGGACTCGCAATAATAAAAATTGTAGTTTTGTCAAGATATCTTCCTGATCCTATCACGCAGCTGATTTTTACCATTTTCAGGCAGGCGGGTTTCAGAATATGTTCTCCAATATTGTGCAGATTTTTAGCCTTAGCAATGAAAAGGGAACTCTCAAAAGATGCTTGTGTGGCTCTGTACAAACCACTACCTGCTCTGTCAAAGGCTTTCTGATGTCAGTGGACCTGTTTGACAACTGCTTCTGAAAGTATTCCCGACTTTTACCAATAATAATAATAATAATAACAATGTATGTTCTAAACTAGAGAAAATGTTCTTATGTTTCTGACCAGATGGACGAGCTAAAATCTAATCTGGGTGGGGTCAAGACCAAAGTTGATTATTACTGCATTAAATCAACTCCAGCCTCAAACTTTTTATAGCAAATTGTTCAACCTTCTCATCATTCAATACGTCTGGGGCAGCCTGGGCTTTTTCCTACAGGAATATCCTTTTTGCTGGAAAAATTGCGGAATGTGACATTAATGGTGGTGTAAAGGTTTATAATCGAGTGTAGTGACACATTCGTTCCAGGTCTTTTAAATAGCAATAGATAACACAAAAAACAAACTGTTCATAAACTTTCCATAAAATGCCACATCAAAAGATGTGAACTATCCCTCTAGGTCTATAATATTCACTGACATGTGGACCGTATCGATCTGACAGCTTGTCTGCTAACAGCTGCAGGAAGCTCATCACTGTCTCTGCAGGGGTCGATGAGCAGTCAAAGAGCATGGGCCTTTAGTGAATATAGGCTTGTTGCAATTAACAATAAACAATAAATCAATTAATCGCACGATAAATCAAAATTATTGACCTCATTTTCATTTATCAGCTTTATCGTTTCTTCGTTTATCTCTTTCTGAAGACACTGAATGGCAAAAATCTCAACTCCGGTGCTCTTCACTGACCCCCTCCCTTTCTCTTTTCTCTTTAAAATCTGTTTTAACGATCCAATATTGCGTTTTTGGATCGTTAAATGCAGGCAGCTAAGCTGAGAAGCTAAGCTACAAGCTAAGTTAACAGGCCAATCTCGGGGAAAAAAACCTCAGTCTTGTCAAAGCTCCAAAATTCACAGTTGAAACCCGTGCCTTTGGGTTATAATTTTTTTCTGTAAAAAGAAGTTGAGAACTTGTTGTTTACTGATTTTTTTATTAAAAGTTTTATGTGACAGATGCTATGCTAAACAGCTCAAACCACACATAGTGTCCGCCATTTTGAGAACCAAAGAGAGACGGTCCATGTCAAGGGGCCTCCCTCCCATTTTTATTAAAGAGACACGCTGCGCTCCCTCACTATCCATCCTTCAGTTCAAACAGTCTTATACTGCCATCTGGCGGTTGAAAAAGGGTACTACATGCAATACAAACAAATGTTTCTTCTTAAATTTGACAAGTATTATTGTCAAATTTCAAACAATATTATTGTTTATCACAATAATTTCTAAGACAATTAATCACCCAGCAAAATGTGTTATCATGACAAGCCTAGTGAATGACTGTGCCAGTCTGTGTGATTCATTGTTTTTAAACTTCCGTGGCCAAAACTAAAAAAAATTAGAAATCAGAGGTTTTCTGTCATCCCCTCTCTTTTTTATTATAAACAATTAGACTCAAATATAGACAGAAAAGAAGATGAAAAAGTGGTCAATGTCCAAAGAAAACCCTTGAAAGACCCACAGAAAAAGATGACTTCTTTAATAAATTCAAGTCTGCCTTGTTGAGTTAAAATGTGAAGAACTGAGTGCGCAGAAGCCAAGTTAAATAAACTGCATAAATGTTCAAAAATAAAAACCGTACCTTGTGTCAGGGTCCAGTTGAGCCGCAGCCTTTGGGTTGTCCAGCAAATTCTTCAGGCTTCTGCACAATTCAACATTGGTGTTCAATCTGAAACACAAAAAAACAGCTACTAATTTAAACATCTATTTTAAGACATGAAGCATGCTGGGAAATCTCTTCACTAACACTCAACATGAGTATTGCTGCTCAGCCACAAAATACATTCAGAAAAGAGAAATAAAGGCACAAAAGGCCTCTTACTTCTCGACAACGGTGCCAATCTCTATGCAGGACTTCTCTGCAGCCTCGCGGTACTCTGGGTCTGGATGAGCCACTTTAATAAAGTCAGCCTGCATGAATCAATAACAGCAATTCAACAAACGGAGAGCAGAACATGTTCATGTGTTGCAGCTAGACTGTAAAAAATACATCATGTCTCTTTGCTGTTGCAAACTTTACTGTTAGTCAAACATTGGTGGATATAACCAAAATAAACATTTTAATATGTTGCAGTTATACTAGCCCTGTAGGCATTATTCCTGCCCAGACAAATGAGTTTACAATAACTATCAGCAGCACTGAAAGTTGCTGTAAAGCTTCAGTCCAACCAAAGTTTATTGTCTTGACTTACACCTTGGTAAATACTAGGGCTGTGTAATAATATTGATTTTGCGATATACAGTATATAGATTTTTTCTTTCCCAGAAAAAAAAAAATCGACATTCTGCAAGTATTGTAACATCCAACTGTCACCCTGCTCACTCACTAATTGCTTCGCCGGGAGAGTGATTAGGTCATCCAGCCACTAGTGTCACTAGTAGAGCATTTATGCCAAGTTGTATGAAGAATGATGTATGAGAATGTAGCTCACTTGGTCTGCAGAGTAGACTTTCTGTTTAGAGTTCACTTATTAGTCAGGGTCTATCTACAGGCCAGGCTGCTCTGCTAAGATGGGTGCATTTGAAGTTAAATGTTCTTCATTACTTGAATTATAGACTGTTTTGGAGAAGTCATATTACTGTTTACTTACCAAGCATTAATTTATTTAGAGTGATTCCTTCAGATGTTAAGTGTCAAGGTTAAAAAGGTTTCAAACTATTCAGAGCAGGGCACTTGGTGCACTTTATTTAATAATAATAATAATAATTAATTCAATTTATAACGCACTTTTCATTACTGAAAATCTCAAAGTGCTACACATATATTGAATGCTACACACATTCATAAACCGGTGGCGGCAGACTACCATGCAAGGTGCTTTCCAGTCCTACCGGGAGCAACTCAGGGTTAAGTGTCTTGCCCAAGGACACAACGACACATGGTGCGGGTCCCGGGAGTCGAACCGCCAACTTTCCGATCGGGAGACGACTGCCCTTACCACTACGCCACGGCCGCCCCTATTTACTTTACAGATGCATGTAAGCTAGTTTTTACTGTTTCAATTAAAAGAAACATGTTTTCTCACCACTTCTTTGATTCATTTTGTCCAGCTGTCGACTAAGTCTGTGTCCATGTCCAACCAGAGCCAGGTATTGTGTAGTTGGTGCTTTTAATCAGTTTTCAGTTAAATTAATTCAATCCAAGTCTATAACAGTCACAAAATGTCACCAAAATCACTCAGTCCCTCTAAAATCTTCCAGAAAATCGCAAAAGTGTATTGAATTGTATCGTTTGCTGAATATCGCAATATATATCGTATCGTGAGAAGGATATCGTGCATCGTATCGTGAGATTATTGTATCACTACAGCCCTAGTAAATACCACTCTGCAAACTTGCCTGACTTCAACTCACCAGATCAGCTACTTTACACAGGCCATTAGAAAGCTGGTCAAAACACTGGACAGTCTCCACACCTGGAGGGGAAGAACAAGCTCTCTCCAGCAGGAGCTCTGAGCTCTGCAGGGCTGCCCCTGTGGCTGCCTGGAAACCTGCAGGACAGGTGAGTTCAGGGACTCCAAACAACCCCTGGAACCACAGGTCACACAAAAATACAGTGAAAAGTACGTTACAGACTACAGTATAACCAGAAATAAAGCAGCATTTGTATTGTATTTGTTTAAATTAGAAGAGTGTGGTGTGATTAAATAATGTACGAACCACGTTTTTCTCAAAAAGGTCCAGTCTCTTGTGAGGTTTGGTGTTAAAAGCAGCTCCAACAGGTGACCAGGTGTTAACATTTCTTCGAAGTGTCCACAGCAGGTTCCTGTGCTTCACGAGGTGAATGAGACCTTTACACGCAAACATCCTGTGTTACACCAAATCCTGCGACTTGTCAAAATCTGCACTAAACTGTGTCCTGACCGAGTTTACTTCTGCGGCATGTTGACGGAGGACATGCTAAACTGTAGCCTTAATGTTAGCAAAAGTCCTGAAAGTTCGGACTTGGCCTATTTAAATAACACATTTCAAGCTTTTCTCTTGATGTAAAACAGACTTTTCATGACACACGTGAAGAACGCTTGCCTTTATCTTAAGAAGACCCTGCTAGCATGGTGCTACCTGGCTAATCAATGTAAATTTCAATTTCAGTATTCTGTACCTCCGAGCATTTTCGTGAAAGCAAAAAAGACCAATAGGTTAATTTCAAGGATATTAAAATTAAAAGCGGTGAAATTATGTTAACATGATTTTCTAAATACTGCAAGTCTTTGGAACATTTTTAAGTAATAACTGCACATCAGTTGTGTCGAAAGTGCGAACGGGTAACTGAAACTATTTCGTCACGAAAAGGAAGTCCGCTTATTTTGAAACTTCACAATAAA
Source organism: Garcialebias charrua (assembly GCA_038048925.1). Lineage (NCBI taxonomy): Eukaryota > Metazoa > Chordata > Actinopteri > Cyprinodontiformes > Rivulidae > Garcialebias > Garcialebias charrua. The sequence goes on from JBBPBX010034554.1 coordinate 22,272, forward strand.
AGCAGGTGTTTTTGACCAAATGATTTTGACAGAACCATAAACATGAATACGTATGTATGTCTATGGAGAGAACGACTTAACAACTAAAAATACATGAAGACAAATATGAATACCCTCTACAAGCACTCTGCAGATGTGCAGTACGGTATTTTTTTTTCCATTCAACCTTAAAGGTGGGGTATGTAAGATTGTAATGTAGTCCAAACAATATATTTTTAACATATTTCTTCACTCTGTCACTATCTATTGACAAACTGATGTTAGACAAAGTAATCTCTGAAAAAAACTATAGTCCCCTTGCTTCTCTATCAGCATTTATAAAAACACTGAAAACACAAGAGTGACCAGGACACTGACAGCCAATAAAAACAGAGTTGTTTGTCACGCCCCAACCCACGCCCCCACCTGTCCCAGCCGCAGCTCGTTCTCATTCAAAGGATTGCAAAGCGATGCAGGACTGTTTTTTATGTGACACAAAATGTATTAAATATCCCTTCTTTATCCCAGAGCTGGACTTTTATTTAGTTTTTTTGCCAAAAGCCAAGTGATCGCTTCATCCTTCACTGACAGGAATGAGGAAATGGATTTGTCACGACTCACGAGCGAATTAAAACATGTCCAACGTTGCTTCGTGAACCTCTGCTGATTTCTTCTGGTTTTTGTGTTGTTGGATGAGTGATTCGTGGTTTTATTAAATTTTTTAAACAGTTATATTATCATATAAACACAGAACTTCGGAGCGCAGAGACAGGAGGAGGTGGAGCATTCCAGACATTCCAAACCAGCGCTGACAGACATGAGGAAGTCACGAGCGAATTAAATCATGTCCAAACGTTGTTTCGTGAACCTCTGATGATTTCTGCTGGATTTTGTGTTGTAGGACTAGCGCTCCATGGTTTTATTTTATTAGAAGGTTTCATAACCATAAACACAGAGTATCGCAGCGGCTTACAGCAACAGGGGGCGGAGCAGATCCCAAGTTCAGTGAAGCACGGACTGTGCCATATATGGCTCTGAGGGTTAGGGAGCAGAATGCTTTTCTGCGCTGAAAATATTTCTAAGTCCCAGAGTGTTCAAATATCGCAGACTATACCTTTAACTTAAACAGGTTAATCCCATTGAGCCTCGAGGACTCATTTACAACTGGCTGTAACTACCTCCACCATTGCACCTTGTATTCACTGGTTAACTGGTCATCATTAAATTCATGTAGACTGTATCACTGGTACATTTTCATCTTTAAATCACTACTTGCTCTTTTGACCTCATACATCTACTCCTGTCACTGTGTGAGTGCAGCTACAGCGTGCACTCAGGACATTATTACCTGCAGTGTCCCCTCAGTGAGGACTGAACTAGGCAAAAGGGCCTTCTCCTGCTCTGCTCCCATTTCCTGAATGTCTTGCAAAAATATCTAAAGCTCTCGACCTTGACCTCTGTTCAAACATCTGTTAAGTTCCTGGCAAGAACCAATGCTGACAGGTTCCTGTTTTTAGTATCGCTTTACAATTTATCCGTTTGTCTTATTTTAATACCGTTGTCTTTCATTTGTTGTTCTCATTTTATGTGTTCTTTTAGCATAATTTTTATGTTAAAATCAGGCCTCTCTTGTAAATAAGTCCCCAAGCCTCAATAGGACTAAACTGTATAAATAAAGGTTGAATTAAAGTAAAAATAAACATCTTATACTGTAGTTAAGAGTGCGCAAAGCTATGCTGAACTCTTTTGGGTCGCAGGTTCTGGATAAAGGTTACGCTGAAAACACCATTCTAATTAAATACTACCGGTACGCTGTTATAGAAACATACACAGATGACAAAAATGTGACATTTATTTTATTTTATAGATTCATGTTTTGTGCATAAATATACGCTCCCTATTTTTTGTTGTAGTACCGTAAATAAAAGTTTTTTTTTCTGTGAATATGGGTCATTTTTAGCGTCTTGAGTTACTGTGATGTCACAGCAACTAATCGTTGACTTTTATCATATTGAAGTAGACTTTAAAAAGTATGAAGTCGTGCAACCCCTAGTATGTTCATGCTGCGTGACCCCTGACCCCTACTCATGATACCAGCACGCAGATTCCACAATGAAAAAGATTTCACAGATTATGTCGTTTTAGCTTTAGTGAACTACTTTGCTAAACTGTTTAGTGTTAAATTCGGTCAGATTAAAGACTGGAAAACAAAATGCACAAATTATGCAACAACTTCCACTGGCTTTTTATGATTATGAGCAACTATCGTTTATTGTACTTGTTTTATGAAATACACAAAACAATAATTTTTTTTCTTCATATGACAAGCTAAAACAAACTACTGTACTATTCTTTTTGTGCAAGATTGACACAACACACACTTTGAACTGATGTCTTTATTAACAGATTGCACTCCAAGACCACATTGCATCAATAGTATTCCTGCAAAGTTGTTTATTAAAGATGTAGTACAAAAAAACATTACGGGAAAAAAAATATCAAGCAACTGTTTTCAGAAACCTAAAAAAAAAAAAAGTTTTAATCAACTCAGAAAAAAACTTTAATACTGAAAGCAGGTAACAAGACAAATAAGTCTTCCCAATATGAGAAATCATTACATTATGCTTAAAGTACTAATGTACTTTGCAAAAACAAAAAGAGTACCAGTCTAGGACATGTGGCAATTAAACGTAAATAAAAAAAGAATCCCTCAAACTTAAATAAACCCGTTGCTATTGACTGATAGTCAAGCCGTTCCATTTAATTCTCTATCGCATATTTACATGTGTTCACTACAAAACAATTTTAACATTAAAAATAAAGAAATGTGTGGGGAAGAGAGAGTTTTTGTTCATTTGGCTCGCTTTATCTTCATACAGTCGAGCTCTAAGTGTGTGGATTTACATAGGAGTGCTGTAGTCGTGGATCATTTGTCCCTGTCGGCATGCTTGGACGTGAGCCAGCCTGAAATCATGTCTCGTCCCATCCCAGCTCAAAAACAACTGCACGTCTCGACACTACAGTAAACTTAGTTGACCCCTGAGTTTCTAATGCAAAACTAGTGTATTAAATACCTCATTACAGTGTTTCTTAGTGCAAGCCAGCAAAATGCTTGATTTAACAGAGATATATTAGATAGCACCCAAGCTGACAAGATTCCCCAGAACAGTTATTCTGCCGGCCGAATAACAACAAGCAGCATGGTAGGTGGTGTTCCGCTCCGGGTCTTTATGAAAAAAAAAAAAAAAAAAAGCCATTCTAATGCTTTAATTTGTATAACATCTATAAACATGTTTTCTTTTTTCATAGAAAATATAAATATCCCTGAATGAAATCGATTCACAGCATGTTCTTCAGACTCCAGTGCTACTACCATCATGTGTCCTGAACCTCACCAGTCAATGTCCGCCTGTCTGCAGCTGCGCACCCCCCCCCCCCCTCCACTTCATTCACTGTCGTGATAATTTACCGTCCGTTTCCCACGGTTTCGGGTGTTGATGCGTCTTTGTGGTTTGCCGCACAGCTCGTCGCTGTCCTCTTCCTCCGAGGCGAGCTGGTGGTGGCGCCGCGGCCTCAGCTGGCGGCTCTCGGCCCGCGTCCGTGCTCGACTCCTCTTTGGACTGCTGTTGGACCCTGAGCTGGAAAATGATTTTTCGGAGGCAGAAGACAATCGCTCGCTCTCTGCGTCCGAACTGTTCTTGCTGCTGCCGCTTTTCTTTCTTTTAGGCTTTGGCTGCCTGGCGTTTCTCCTTGAACGGGCAACGCCCTCCCCCTGACTGGAATCAGAGGGGGACGAAGTGTCACGCTCTTGTTTGGATTCCCTTTTGGAGTGCTTTAACCTGCTGTTTTTATCGTTTACTGGCTCCTTCTCTCCATCCTCCTCCTCCTCCTCAGTGGTGTAAATCCGTTTCCTCTTGGAGGGGGTCTGATTCCTTGCTTCACTGAGAGATGTTCTCTTAGCCATTCTTGTAATACACTGGTCATCACTTGAGTCTGTGTCTCTCTTTTGACCATTTCTTTGTCTATGCTGGTTTGCTGAAGCAGACTCCTCCTCAGAAAGAGAGTTGTCTATGATGTATTTCTTTTTTGGTAGAGCTCGAAGGTTCAGCCGTCTGTTGGACGCGTCGTCGGACATATCCGACTCTTCCTCCGATGATCCAGTGGAACGCTTCCTCCTCGACTTCTGCTGAGGCTTGTACTCTTGCTCTGAACTCTCTGAAGCCGATGTGCTGCAGCGAGGCCGTTTACTTTGATTTCTAGTCGGCCTCTTCGTTTCACAGTCAGACCCGTTTTTCACTCCTCTCTTGCGCGGGCTGGATCTCTTCGGTGAATCGCCGAGTTCATCTGATTTTGCACCTTTATTAGTTGAGGCAGATGTTTGTTTGTCTTGGCTTTTTGATGGCAGAACTTTACTTTTTTTCTTAGAGTCCATGGGGAACGACTCTTTCACATTTTGTCCATTTTGGTGTAGATTCTGAGAACGCTCCTCTTTACGGTCTTCATCTGAGCTTACTGGAGGTCTGCGTCGTGTGGTTTGGCCTTCCAGATCATCCTCCTCCTCCTCGCTAACAATCCTGGTTTTCCTTCTTGAACTGGTTGCCGTGCTTCTCGAGACTTTCTGATCCTCCTCTTCTGCAGAACTGTCCTCTGGAGGTTCTTCTTGCTCCGAGCTGCTCTCAGACTTCCGATGTTTTACACTGTGTCCATTAACATGGGACAAAGTGCCTGCAAAGGAGCAAAAAGTTCATTAGATGAGAACAACCTCAAGTGCTTCAAAGTTAAAAAGAAAACTTGTACGAGGACATTTCTTACCATTTCCCTTAGTTTTGGCAGTCTGACACATTGTCTTCTGTTTCATGGACTTCTGTTTTATGGACTTTGCATCTCCATTCTGCTTAATCTGGGAGGATGAAACAGCACTGTTTTTGCCCTCATCCTGAGTCTTGGACTCGTCATCAGATTCCTTGGCATCCTGAGAACCTAGAAAACAAAGCAAAAAATGTATCATGAATACATTTGATCAAATAAATAAGTCAGAGTCAGAGTCAGAGAGTCTTTATTGTCATTTGCACCGCATGTGGTACATGTGATGAAAACGAGATTATGTACACGGGGTCCCAGTTACATCCAACAACAAATGCAAGAGAAAAACAGTAATAACATCTAGAATTAACTAAGAAAAACATCAACTAGTAATACACTAAGCCTAATATAGTGGGAATAAACAGCAGCACGAACATGAGTTTGTATGAGCAGATGGTCACAGATGAACACAGCAACAAGAAAACAGATCAGCATCAGCACAATGTGATATTTTGCAGTGTTTATTTTTTATTTTATTTTTATTTATTCATGAGTCTAACAGCCTCAGGGTAGAAGCTGTTCCTCAGTCTAGTGGTTCTACACTTGATGCTCCTCAACCTCCGTCCTGAGGGGAGTGGGGCAAAGAGTGAGTGTGCTGGGTGAGTGAGGTCTTTCATGATGCAGGTGGCTCTTTTCCTGCATCTGGAGGTGTAAATGTCTGTGATGGTGGGGAGACTGACTCCAACAGACTTCTGTGCAGCCTTCACCACTCTCTGCAGAGCTTTCCTCTCTTCAACTGTGCAGCCTCCATGCCACACGTTGATGCTGGAGCACAGGACGAAATAAGTACCGTACAAGCTGCTACTTTTTTCTCACACTTTAGACTACATGGCTTGTACCGTATTTTCCTGGAATATAGGTCGCACCCGAATATAGGTCGCATTGTCCAATTATTGCCAAAGAATTGGAAAAATCCATATATAGGTCGCACCTGAATATAGGTCGCACCTACGTCAAAATGTGGACCGTGTTTAGCTCTGCTGCAAATGTCTGCCACAGGAGCGCACAGCAAGGCTTTTAAGAAGATTAACACTTAAAAACAATTATTTGTTTGATAAAAATTATAGCAAATATGTGTCTGAGCTGAACTTTTCTTTAATAAATGAATAATTTTAGCAGGATAAACACCTAAAAATATATTTGTTAGCTGACATTATTGTAAGAGTGTGTCTCAGTTTAATTTTTGTTAATAAATGATTACAAATCAGCTTATTTTATAAAAAGCCATAAATAGGTCGCACCTGAATATAGGTTGCAGGGCATGCAAAAATGATAAAAAGCCGCAACCTATATTCCGGAAAATACGGAGCGGCTAATTAGAGTTTTTTTTTTTTAAAATAATTTTAATGATTTATATATTTACATTTTATTTTGACAGATTTCCTGCCATCGCAGGCTTTTGTGACATGGAGTACCGGTAAATGCCTCAAGCAACCGTGGCTGCGTCTCAATTCGGGGGCTGGGTCCTCATGAGGACCCAGCCTAGCTGGGCCGAGTAGGCCACGCACTCACAAGGCCGGGTGGGCTTGACGAAACTGCTGAAATGGGACGGTCTAGCCTTCCGGAGAACTTATTTTACGTTTGTCTTTTATTGGGTAAAAAAATGAGGACTGAGATTAAAAAGAAGGAGTTTGGTCATGAGCTTTGGGTTATGACCGAAAGAACGAGATCTCGGATACAAGCGGCTGAAATGAGTTTTCTCCGCAGGGTGTCTGGACTCTCCCTTAGAGATAGGGTGAGAAGCTCAGTCATCCGGGAGGGACTCGGAGTAGAGCCGCTGCTTCTCCACATCGAGAGGAGCCAGTTGAGGTGGCTCGGGCATCTGGTTAGGATGCCTCCTGGACGCCTCCCTGGTGAGGTGTTCCGGGCATGTCCCACCGGGAGGAGACCCAGAGGAAGACCCAGGACACGCTGGAGGGACTATGTTTCTCGGCTGGCCTGGGAACGCCTTGGGATTCCCCCAGAGGAGCTGCTCCAAGTGGCTGGGGAGAGGGAAGTCTGGGCCTCCCTACTTAGGCTGCTACCCCCGCGACCCGACCCCGGATAAGCGGACGAAAATGGATGGATGGATGGATGGATGGAGTTTGTGAAACTCCTTTTTTTTATCCAATAAAAGACAAACGTAAAATAATAAGTTAACCGTACCGAGTGAGATTCTGAAGTAAACATGAGGGAGACCATATATTGTGTCTTTAAACACATATAGTGCCACCCAGATGTAACTAAAGGATTTTAACAGGGGTCAGTATTAAGCTGACCTCTTTATCCTTAATTAACCTACTTATTCAGATTGAATAGTAATTTCACGGATTCTTTTCTTTTTCAGTTTACCCAATATTTCTGTGATCTTTATGATGGATAAATAAACAAGCCATAAAGTGACAAAGACGTTAACTTAGTTGGTATGCCAGGCGACACTACCATTTATTTAAAATAAATCACTAAATTAACACCATTACACTTGATTGACATGATTTCACTTTCTTTCAATTTAATACGTCAGCACACTTAAATTCAACACAACAGACTTCAATACTGGATGTTAACATATTTAGTCTGTGGGCTCTTTAGCTTAAAATAGTTTCCAGCTTAGAATTGAGGGAAAAGAATAGGAGGACAGATGGAGAGATGGGTTAAAGGAAATTGTCTTGAGCATGTTACCAGAGTGACACTTCTCATCAGATTTCTGCTAAAATCCAGGTACGTTTGTAAACAGCTCTTTACCTTTTGACGACAAGTCTGATAAAGAGATGACACCAGCCTGTAAGATGCACAGTCCTTCAGGCCCAGTTGTCCGAACTGGTCATTCGTTTACGTTTCCAACGTCTTCTGGGTTCCGCTTGGTCATCAGAGAATATGTCAGCTCCTGGCCTCTGACTTCAAGATAAGCTTATTCCAGGAAGGAATAAACAAAGTTTTGAGCTTACGCTCGTTCTCAGTGGACTCATAACAGCCTGTTATCAGTCCTTAGCTGGACGACATGCCCTTAGCGTGTGGCTAAACGTCCATCCAGCTCTTTGGGAAAGGTTCACATCTCTTTGAAGTTCCCAGCAAACTCTGAAGCGTTTCCGCAAAAGTTAGAACTTAAAAGAGAATTAGAGAGGAGAGAAACTTGTCTCTTTTTCATTGGTCCGTGGACCAGTCGAGCAATTCACTTGCCGTTATCATGACCCAAGGTTACAGCCCGAGCAGAGGGAAATTGTTTAGGAAAAGACAGAGCAGCTGGAGCCCTTTTCATGAGAAACAATGGATTACTGTCTTCTGACTTTCTAAACAAAACCGTCTGGTCTCTCTGACCCGAGACTTCACCTTTAACACAGCAGTGAACACCGTTTAACTCTTACAGAATAACACAGCTTAAAAGCACACATCATGAAAATGACAAAAGTTATTCTTTTGATCACATCAGCCTAAAATCAAAGATAGAAATAGTCTCTTTTGGTGACTATGTTCTCAGATTACAGCTAATGGAATGATTTTGTGGTAAATGTCTTGCTTTACTGAGAGGTCAGTAAAGGTCATCTCTGGAACAGTTCAAAAGTACACAGGTGTCTTAAAGTGGACATGGTCATGCCCACTACACCTTCGTCTCTGAACTGTCCCAAGGACACCTTTTCACTGATACTTTCAGTAAAAAGACATTAACACTATTTTATTACATTTATTTGAATCAAAACACATATTATTTAAGAAGAGACTTCCTTTTAATGTGTGTTAATTCAGAATTAATTCTGAGAATAACTTGTCATTGTTTGATCATGTTTTATGCTATTTCAAAAATGTTGATCACTTCTTCATATGATGAATCAAACGGTGAAAGTGAATTAATACGTCAGACTGAACTCCTCAGTTTGTTAGAAGTTAGAATGCAGTTTTTATCAGTTGTTTTATGAAGCTGGCTCCAGTCTAATCTGTTCTCTCTCTTCATTCTAAACAACTTCTTAAAAACAATGGGCCTCATGCACGAACCGTTCGTACGCACAGATTTGTTCTCTAACTGTGTGTACGAACGATTTAGGATCATTTGTGGCATTCAACAATGTTTTCGTATCCTAAGATTTTTTTCAGATACGAACAAAATTTACGTGGTCCAGAGCTGTCGTATATTTTACGAGCAGTCGGTCCGCTGTTATCCAGACGGATTTCCTTCACTAATAACTTCATATTTCGTTATTTAGAAAATATTTTGGGTTTAAAAAAATCACGCACCATAATTATTCTTGACAATAGGTTATTCTGTTTGAATTAGAATTATAATTTTAAGTTTAATTTGTCTGGTGTGTCGCGCAGGCTTCCGTGAGTCGTGCGCTCCCTTCATCAAAGCCGCTCCTCATATTAACACCCAGGTACATAAAATTCCCATTCCTCAATCGGAAGCAATACCACTCCATAAATGTCCAAATTATATCTGATTCGAAATATAACCTGCAGAATGTGGTTGCGCGATGGCCTGGAGGAGCGCGCATGACTCATTTGTGCTGCAAAACATGTTGGCACGCGTCTTGCGCAGCATGGCATTTATCTTTCATCCATCTCGGTAACACAGACTTTTGACCTCCTCCTGTCCGTGCTGCGGCGAGACGTTTTTATGAAGCCATTTTCAGATCAAACCATTTTTTCTTGATTTCTGATACTGTACGACCCACGGGAGACACAACATGCAATATGAAGTTAACTGTAGTTTCGAGACATTTTAAAATGCTTTGTTCAAAAACACATCCGACACTTGCGGGGGGTGGGGGGTAGCGGTGCGCCACAGCTCTTCTGAATAAGTGAAACTATAATGTAACACAGTTACACTAAAATTAAAAATATTTGACCATCCGACACTTGCGGGGGGGGAGGGGTAGCGGTGCGACAGCTCTTCTGAATAAGTGAAACTATAATGTAACACAGTTACACTAAAATTAAAATTATTTGACCATCCGACACTTGCGGGGGGTGGGGGGGGGTAGCGGTGCGCGACAGCGCGACTGCAGAACTTCAATCTCCGAACGCGTAAAGTTCTTCTTTTTACTTCTTGATTTTGAATGAATGGACACTTCCTGCTGTCTGAGGCAGGAAACGTAGCCTTATATGGTGTTTTGAGGGGTGGGAATTATGTAAATAAGCTCTCCGCGTGCACGCGCAGGTGTTTAGAACAGGTGGAATTCATCAACGTACGCAACTCATTTACACACTTTCCCGGAGGATAGAAGAGTTTGTTGAATCTGACGTGGCATGTTCGTACGAACGCTTCGTACGAACAAAAGTAGGAGAAATTTAGGATAAAAATACGAACATGTTCGTGCATGAGGCCCAATCCTCTCCTATCCGAGTGACCTTCATTCTAACTCCCTTCCATTGGTTTGTTTGGACCAATCGGGGAAGAACAAGTCACTGATCTCGGATCCTTGCTTAAAAAGTTCTAAGCTTTGCTGGAACGTTGAGTTGTTGTGAGGAAGTT
>JBBPBX010034555.1:0-32559 GCA_038048925.1 Garcialebias charrua
ACTCTAAAAGAGCACAGAATGTCATGATCTCAGCACTCTGCCATTTGCCTGCGCTTTCGGCCACGCCCACTTCTCCACTGCAAAGTGGCAATAAGACACGCTGCAGGAAGAAGCTTCTCTTTCAGCTGTGGGTTGAACAGGTGAAGTAGGTGCTAAGTAATTTTAAACAATTTATTTTAAATACAAATCCAATGCCAATCGTGCGGCTCATCCATCAATCAGCCAATTGTGTCACGTCCAATTTTACTTTGAAAAACCGCGATAAAGCAAGTTTGCAAAAAACAAACCACGAAGTAGCGAGAGACTACTGTAAAGCTTTGTTTAAGCCTTAACGGTTTTAGCAAAACTCATGTAACTTCATTCTGTCTCACCCTAAAATGATCTTAGTTCATAACTCTGACATAAAAGGTGCTGAGCAATTTCCTTCTTTTAAGGAATACTAGGTCTTTAATTATTAAATGTGTTTATGCTTATGTATTAGTCAAGATCCATGTAAAAGAAAACAGCACTCTTTATAGAAAAGTTGTGATATTTCCTGGGTCAGTCCTGAATTATTTCAAAGAATCATAATCAGACTAGAGTTTTTTTCTTTCTATTTTTAATTGCCTCTCATCCGTTATTCAACTGTTCTAAAATACATTTGTATAAAGTTTCCAAAAGATTGAACTTTCTTCAAACCCACTGTTTGATGATAGCTCACCTTGTTATCCAACTGCGGTTTCTCAACCTACTGCTGTTGCTGGCAGCTGGTGGGACGTTGTTTAAAGGGCGAGGCCTTTCTGTCTCCATCTAATACTCTTACTCTCACCATCCTTCTCATACTCTCTTATCAGTAGGCGGGCAGTGGGCGCAGTGACTAAGCCAAGGTTAGCCATGTGCTCAATCATCCACTGAAAGTCTGTATCCCTCCTGCCCACCTATCATGGTTTCATCACTCAAACAGCATGCTGTCATAAATTGGTAGATAATGGAAGAAGAAAGATGTAACGGGTGTATTTTGGAGTTTTTGAAAAACTCTGACAATACCTTATCTAGTTGTTCAAGTAGGGCTGGGCGATATGGAAAAAATCATATATCACAATATGGACTTTTTTATATCACGATAACGATATATATCACGATATATACAACACGATGTGTGTGTGTGTGTGTGTGTGTACAGGAAAAATTTGGACCAAAGTTTTTTTATTTTATTATTTTACTACAGATAGTTACAATTATAAGAATGTGAACAAAAAGAACAAGGAAATTTGGACCAAAGTAGAAACTAGATCTACCTAAGATCTACCTTAATTCAAGGAGTACGATTATGGAATGACTTAATGCCAAATGACAAATGTTAAGGAAGCCAAATCATTCCTTGTATTTAAGAAACTGGTAAAAAATGAATTGCTAAAAAAATAAATGAATCTAATTTAATGTGTGATATATGTGAATTGAAAATTGACTGAGTTATTTACTTATTTTGTTATTATAGAAAATATTGTTTGAACTGTTATTAGATGAATAAGGAGCAGATTTAATAAGATTTATTCTTCATCTGCTACCTTTCATTTTATTTTTTTATTTTTTTTCTATTATGAATACGTTAATTGTTGTATTTCATATTATAAAATGAATAAACTAACAAACAAACAAACAAACAACTCCTTTTCTACTTTGGTCCAAATTTTTCCTGCAGGTGGCGGTAAAACAACAGCTGCTAATGAAACTCACGAAGAAGAAATCCGCTCTGAAGTTTGAGTAAACAAAGCAAGAAACAGAAAAGAGAAAACGTTGCGTTTGATTGCGGTTCTGTTGTGTCTCTGGTCTGTTTTGTATTGGTTAACTGGACCCGAGTTCGGACTCGGTTGGACTCTGGGTTCGTGTCCTCTGGACCCATTTTGTCTCCGAGTTTCAGCGGAGCGAAATAATGGAAGCTAACAAGGTGAGCTTCCCCCTCTTTTTGGTAAAAGTTATTCTTCTTGGGCTGCCTGTGCAGCTGTTTTCTCCTTGTTGAGACACCGGCTTCATGCGCCTGCGGCTCTGTTGCTCTCGAGTTTAACAACGTAAAGCATGTGTCGCAAACCCGCGCGTGCGTCAAACATAAAGCAGCGCCGTCATCTCGCAAAACCCCATATGAAGCTTCTTTGCGACAGTTATTTTTTTATTCTTATTTATCACGATAGAGACGATAGAAGGAAAGTAGCACGATAGACACGTTTCTATCGTCCCCACGATATATATCGTCATATCGCACAGCCCTATGTTCAAGTATCCAGTTCCAAATTGCATTATAATCAAATATTTTAAAAGACTTTTAAATGTATGTCTTAATCTATAACTCTTCGTTGATAATTGACTTGTAGCTAACATGTGATCACATCACCCATTTTATTCTCTCTCTACTGACTTTCGGTTTGTTTTGGAATTGATTTTAAGCTCTTATGGTTTGCTGTTAAAACTCTTCAAAGTCTCGCCCCTACCTTATTAAGCTGTTCCGGTAGCTTTCCGTAACAATGACAGGACCTTAAAGCCAACTAAGAGAGCCAGAGAATCTTTATTGTCATTTTCACCGCATGTGGTACATGTGATGAAACGAGATGATGTACACAGGGTCCTAGTTACATCTAACAACAAAAAAATGTAAGAGAAAAACAGTAGTAACATCTAAGATATGAACTAAGAAAAACCTCAGCTAAAAATACACTAAGCACCAATGTAATAGAAAAACATCATTACAAGCAGCAGCACGAACACGAGTCTGTATGAGCAGATGGTCACGAATGAACACAGCAACAAGAAACAGATCAGCATGATGTGATATTTCGCAGTGATTATTCTTATCATTTATTTATTCATGAGTCTAACAGCCTCAGGGTAGAAGCTGTTCCTCAGTCTAGTGGTTCTACATTTGATGCTCCTCAACCTCTGTCCTGAGGGGAGCAGGGGGCAAAAAGTGTGCATGCTGGGTGAGTTGGGTCCTTCATGATGCAGGTGGCTCTCTTCCTGCATCTGTGATAGTGGGGAGACTGACTCCAACAGACCTCTGTGCAGCCTTCACCACTCTCTGCAAAGCTTTTCTTTCTGCAACTGTGCAGCCTCCATGCCACACGTTGATGCTGGAGCACAGGATGCTCTCCACTGCACACCTGTAGAAGGAGGTGAGGACTGGGCTGCTCAGACCAGCTCATCTCAGCCGTCTGAGGAAGTAGAGTCTCTGATGACCTTTCTTGATCAGGCTGGTGGTGTTGTTGCTCCTGAGGTTATCATTCAAGTGTACACCCAAGTACTTGTAGCTGGAGACCACTTCCACTGCAGATCCACTTATGTTCAGTGGGGTGTGTGTTTGTTTGTTCCTTCTGAAGTCCACAATCATCTCCTTTGTCTTCTTCACATTCATGTGAAGGTTATTCTCTTTGCACCAGCTCTCCAGGTGTTCCACCTCCTGCCTGTAGCTGGACTCATCATTGTTTGTGATGCATCCCACCACAGCTGTATCATCTGCAAACTTTACAATATGACAGCCTGGATGGTGCACAATCATGTGTGAGCAGAGTGAACAGAAGAGGGCTCAACACACAGCCTTGAGGAGAGTGCTGAGGGTTATCGTGGAGGAGGAGAGGTTGTGAATCCTCACTGACTGTGGTCTGTTTGTTTAAAAAAAAAACATATATACTAATAAATATTTACTAGAGATGCACGATATTATTGGCATGGTATCGGTATTGGCTGATATTAGCGTTAAAAGTTCAATATTGGACATTCCATTAAAATAACTTGCCGATATAAAAGGCGCTGTTTTTGCCTGCAGCAGCACAACGTAATGACATCATGCGCACCTACCTGATCTCACGGCGGAGAGGAAAATTCAAAATGTCAGCGGTGTGAAAGTTTTATTTTCCGTTGGTGAAGATGTCAGATTCTGAAGATTTATGGACTACGTTGAGCCTTGCTACATCGTCCCCAGTCAGAGATATTTTTCCAACGTAACGTTACCCAAGTTAAAAGCCATCATTTCTGACATCATTGAGAAGCTAATAGCCGATAGCACGACTTGGGTGAGTTTTACCACAGACATTTGTTAACAGTGTTAGCATGATTACTGTAGTCTTACGGCACAATGGATAGACAAAAACTTTGAATTTAAAAAGGCTGTCCATCCTGCACAGCAGTGCAGAGGATCCCACAGCTTGGAACCTGGAACAAGCCTCCACAAGTGAGACAGCATTGCAGATGACTAATGCTAATAAATAACATTCAACACTTTTCATTTAATATAAGTTAAAGTGCTATGCATATCATATGGCTGTTACTGAATATATGTCGCCAGCTCTTACAGCTGTTGCACAATTTTTGTAGCAAATAAGCCAAATAATAGGGCTTTGTTCTGACAACGGAAAGTATATAAAATATTGGTATCTGCATCTATTATTGGCCAAATAAGTTAACATATCAGCATATCGGATATTGGCCAAAATTCCAATACAGTGCATCCCTATTCTTTACTATATGTTAATATATAGTAAAGTACTCAGGCTTTTATGAGTGGAGCAGCACACTTACAACTGTGCAGGTGTTTGTTAACTCATATACATACACAATAATATATATAACGCATATATGTACAGTACTGTATATGTTCCAAGATCCAAGTACAAATGTTGTGGTAACTGGACCTTTTTGGTCACTGCACCTACTTTGTACTCTGTGGAACTAACGTCCTTGAGATTTGTGCTGTCACTGACCTGGGCCTTTCTAATCTGAAAAACTTTATGCAGTATTCAGGCAGGCTTTTAATACTTCGTGGCACTCTGACATGTTTGTATTGTTCTTACTGTCCATTTTAACTTTTGCACTTTGATCACCTTTTGGTTGTTGTAAAGGGCTCTATAGATAAATGTTGAATGACTGATAATAAGCCAACAGACTGTGGTTTGATTTAGGATTTTTTTTAATGATAAGCTCTGTTAATCCTGCTTTTATTGTAGATATTAAAAAGAAAAAGTTGCTATGGGAATACATTACTGGCCAATTAAAGCATCCCTATTGCTAATCCTTCAAGTGTTCTTAGTTAGTGTCCACTCTGTCTGGCATTACATTAAAGGAGTCTTATCTCAAGACACCAGAATGCATGTTTCAGTAGACTAAACAAGAGACCAGGGAAAGAAGGATAGAGCAAAAGAGGAGAAACAGGGAAAAAGGCTGAGTAACTGGAAACAGAGATGCACAGGGAATAAAAAAGGGAGGATGCTGTCTACTTTTAGATCTGCACAATGTAAGAGAGAGGGGGACTTTTCTCCTTCACTCACCATCCCCTCATTTTCCACCTTCCCCCTTGGCACGTGCAACAAATGCTCAGGATGGCTCTATGTGCCCAGAATATCAATAAGAGAGAAGCAGCTGGATCCTGGCAGGCTGACATTCTTCTGCCATCTCCTGTCTGCAGAACCAAGGCAAGGACTGGGTGTCGGACAGGACAAGCACGCATCAGAGGACACGCCAGGCAGTATAGACAAACAGATAAGGGCAAACTGCTTGACGGAAGGGACACTGGGACCATGGAGTGATGATGATGAAGGATGATGGGTTTTGACAAAGTTTCGAAAAGAACAAATTTGTGGAGAGGTTCGGGACAAAGAGCTCGTTATTGATGCTAGAGACAGAAATCTAAATATTCCAGTGAGTCTCTTACAAGGTCACAAAGACGTACAAATAAGCATTTATCAGCCCTGTCACGAAAGCCTAAACAATTCACAGAACAGTCAACCTTTTAAAAAGGCTCAACTCTGAAGACTGACTTGTTAGGGGTGTAGAGGGAGTCAGTGGATAAACAATTTTAGTATGTAATCCTTGGATGATGGTAAGAGAAACACTGGGGTGTATTATTGATGGGAAATCTTTTCGACCTCGGACTGGCATGTTTTCCTGCTTGCTCTAATGTTGAATATTCCATGTCTATGACACAAACAAAAAGTCAGAGTCAGAGTCAGAGAGAATTTATTGTCATTTGCACCGCATGTAGTACATGTGTTGAAAACGAGATTATGTACACAGGGTCCCAGTTACATCCAACAACAAATGCAAGAGAAAAACAATAATAACATCTAGGATTAACTAAGAGAGACATCAGCTAGTAATACACTAAGCCCTAATGTAGTAGAAAAACATCATTATAAACAGCAGCACGAACATGAGCAGATGGTCACAGATGAACGCAGATAGTCACAGATGAACGCAGCAACAAGAAACAGATCAGTATCAGCATGATGTGACATTTTGCAGTGTTTATTCTTATTATTTATTTATTCATGAGTCTGACAGCCTCAGGGTAGAAGCTGTTCCTCAGTCTAGTGGTTCTACATTTGATGCTCCT
Organism: Garcialebias charrua; assembly: GCA_038048925.1. Classification (NCBI taxonomy): domain Eukaryota; kingdom Metazoa; phylum Chordata; class Actinopteri; order Cyprinodontiformes; family Rivulidae; genus Garcialebias; species Garcialebias charrua. The sequence goes on from JBBPBX010034555.1 coordinate 6,356, forward strand.
CAACCTCCGTCCCGAGGGGAGTGGTGCAAAGAGTGAGTGTGCTGGGTGAGTGAGGTCTTTCATGATGCAGGTGGCTCTTTTTCTGCATCTGGAGGTGTAAATGTCTGTGATGGTGGGGAGACTGACTCCCACAGACTTCTGTGCAGCCTTCACCACTCTTTGTAGAGCTTTCCTCTCTGCAACTGTGCAGCCTCCATGCCACACGTTGATGCTGGAGCACAGGACGCTCTCCACTGCACACCTGTAGAACGAGGTGAGGACTGAGCTTCTCAGACCGGCTCGTCTCAGCCGTCTGAGGAAGTAGAGTCTCTGATGACCTTTCTTGATCAGGCTGGTGGTGTTATTGCTCCAGCTGAGGTTATCATTCAAGTGTACACCCAGGTACTTGTAACTGGAGACCACCTCCACCGCAGATCCACCTATATACAGTGGGGTGTGGGTGTGTTTGTTCCTTCTGAAGTCCACAATCATCTCCTTCGTCTTCTTCACATTCATGTGAAGGTTGTTCTCTTTGCACCAGCTCTCCAGATGTTCCACCTCCTGTCTGTAGCTGGATTCATCATTATCTGTGATGCATCCCACCACAGCTGTATCATCTGCAAACTTAACAATATGACAGCCTGGATGTGTGGCTGTACAATCATATGTGAGCAGAGTGAACAGAAGAGGGCTCAGCACACATCCTTGAGGAGAGCCAGTGCTGAGGGTGATGGTGGAGGAGGAGAAGTTGTGGATCTTCACGGACTGTGGTCTGTTTGTTAAGAAGTCTAGTACCCAGTTACAGATGGAGGGGCTTAGTCCAAGTGTGGATAGTTTGTCTATCAGAGTTTGGGGGATCATGGTGTTGAAGGCAGATGTGAAGTCCACAAAGAGCAGACGCACGTATGAGTCCTTCTGATCCAGGTGGGTGAGAGCAGTGTGGACCACAGAGGAGATGGCGTCCTCTGTTGATCGGTTCTCGCGGTATGCATATTGATGAGGGTCCTCGCTGATGTTGACGGTTGTCTTGATGTGGGACATGACCAGTTTCTCAAAACATTTAGCGACTATCGGGGTGAGAGCCACCGGTCTATAGTCATTCAGACCAGTCACTGTGGAGCTTTTTGGGACTGGGATGATGGTGGCAGTCTTCAGGCAGGTGGGAACTGACTCCAGTGAAAGTGAGGTGGTGAAGATGTCAGCCAGCACCTCACAGAGCTGGTCCGCACATTCCTTCAGAACTTTCCCTGGGATGTTGTCTGGACCCGTAGCTTTATGAGGGTTGATCCTTCTGAGACTACCTCTCACTTCTGCTGCGGTCACTTTGAGGTGCTCCTCGTCTGGTGATGAGTTGAGTCTGGTGCTAGTTGGTCTGTTTGGATCATCAAAACGTGCATAAAACTTATTGAGGGCATCAGGCAGGGATGGGTCCCTGGGGCATTGTTTGCTTTTGCCCTTGTAGTCTGTTAAGCATTTGATGCCCTGCCACATGCTCCGTGGATCATGTGAGGTGAACTGTCCCTCGATCCTCTGTGCATACGCGGCTTTGGCCTTCTTTATGCCATCATCCAGTTCTCTCCTGCACTTTCTCAACTCCTCAGTAAAAAACAGCTATTACCAATAACTCTAATCAATCATTTGTGATGTTTAGAGTGTTTTCATGCATTTATAATACTGACTTTGTCATTTTTCTTGTTTGTTCAAGATTACAGATGTTTTCCCTTTGTCTAGGAAAATCATTGTTGAAGATTATTGTCCCTCCGTCCCACCACTGGACAAAGTTCAATAAATGTCATGGAAAATAATCACATCTACCACTGTTTACCTTGTGGAGTCAAACCATCTCAAGATGACCTCTACAGCTAATGAACTTTGGTGGACACAAATAAGGCCATACCTCAAATTATTTTGTACATTGTAGATATGAAGATAAACACTGATGTGGTTGTAGTCATTCACAATACATTCTACACTAACAAATGATGCAAGGTATTGCACTATCACACAATACTGCACACAACTTTATTTTTAAGGCTTAATTAAAATACAGTAGTCCCTTGTTTATCACAGGGAATCTGTACCTTGAATCCCCGTGATAAGTGAAAAACCACAAAGTAGGACTAGTAGTACAAGTAGTAAGTAGTAGTTTATTTTAGTATGTATTAAGACATTTTAAACCCTTCCCACACTCTTGCAATATTCTAAACAATGGCCCTCATGCACGAACATGTTCGTATTTTTATCCTAAATTTCTCCTACTTTTGTTCGTACGAAGCGTTCGTACGAACATGCCACGTCAGATTCAACAAACTCTTCTATCCACAGGAAAAGTGTGTAAATGGCTGCGCAAATATGATGAATCCCACCTGTTCTATCAACCTGCGCGTGCACGCGGAGAGGTTATTTACATAATCCCCACCCCTCAAAACACCATATAAGGCTACGTTTCCTGCCTCAGAGGCAAAACGTGTTCGTTCATAAAATGACAGCGAAAAGTAAAAAAGAAGAACTCTACCGGTGCGGAGATTGAAGTTCTGCTCTCTGAGGTCAAGAAAAGAAAATCTGTCCTTATTAGCAGCGTCACTCATGGGAGTAAATGACCAACTAAAGCCAAAGAATGTTTGTTTATAAGAAATGTGGACCTTAAAATATACATGCAATGTGGTGGCACACTGGATAAAGCATTGCACCGCTTATCGAGACCTCGTGGGTTCGAGTCCCACGAGGTATGACTGTTTTTTTTTTCTTCCTTCTTTCTTTAGATTATTTATTCATTCCAGATTAAAAAGACTTTATGCTTCATTTCTTGTTGTATTGTAAATAGTTTTCTTGTGTTTTTTAAATCTGGAATGAATTAAAAGGAGAAAAAAAAACGTTGTCCCATGTGGGACTCGAACCCATAAGGTTCGGCACTGCGACGCAACGCTCTACTGATTGAGCTATCTGACAGCTATGACTGCGACAGGAGGAGGTCAATGTAAAGTCTGCGTTACCGAAGTCTGCGTTACCGAGACAAATTAAACTTAAATTAATTCATAATTTAAGTTGGTTTCAGTTTGAGATCTTCATATTGATATTGTAGTGTTAGAAAACGGCATTGATAACAAATTGATTTTAATTTAAATACTTTAATCCGTTAGTCATTATTACATTTAAAATTATAATTCGACTTCAAACAGAACCTATTGTCAAGAACAATTGTGGTGCGTGACTTTTTTAAACTCTAAATATTTTCTAAATAACGAAATATGAAGTTATTAGTGGAGAAATTCCGTCTGGATGACAGCAGACTGACGCTCCTAAAATATACGACAGGTCCGGACCACTCGTAAATTTTGTTCGTATCTGAAAAAAATCGTAGGATACGAAAACATTGTTGAATGCCGCAAATGATCCTAAATCACTCGTACGCACAGTTTAAGAACAAATCTGTGCGTACGAACGGTTCTTGCATGAGGGCCAATGTTTCTAAACTCTAAACGTTCTAAAAGAGCACAGAATGTCATGATTTCCCTCTCTGTGCCTCTGCTGCTCTCATGGTACATTCAGACCGAACAGCGTTTCAACTTCCAAAAAGCTTGTCACGCACGCAAGTGGACGCACTTGGTGTCCAGACCTACTTGGACCAGAACGCCAGAACGCGAAACTGCTGCGGGGTGTGTGGGAGGAGCTTACCGGTATACCGAGTCCTCACTGCACTCCGCCAGGCGAGGAGCTTTTTATTTCTGTCTCTGTGGAGCAGACTTGACTGGTCGTGAAGGAATTGTCGCGAACACACAGCTACAATGAGTTTCTCTTCCATAGTCCATGACTCCGCGGGTTTTTTCTGTGTCCCACAAACAATACGTCACATAGTTGCGCAATCGTTTCCGCGTCACTGGTTTCCGCGTCACATAGGGACTCTCCCCCTGACCCCCTCTCTTCTCCCCCCGACTCTCCCTGATTGGTTGACACACCAACCAATCAGGTAGAGTTGAGCGGCGTTTGAAAGTTTGAACGGCGAAATCTTCAGCATGGTGAATGCGTGGTTTGGAGGCTGAAGCCGGTTCACGTGCACGGAAAACGCTTTCCAGCACGCTCAACACGCACGCGACGTGACGCCCGACGCCAAGACGCGGCTGGAAGCGCGTCCCCCATTGACTTTGCATGTAAGCTGGACACTCCTGCCGTTGAAACGCTGTTAGGTCTGAATGCACCATCAGCCATCTGCAAGCACTCTTGGCCACACCCACTTCTATGTTCTGCACACAGATCAGCTGATCAGCTGCAGGAGGAAGTTTATCCTGCAGTACGGGCTGCACAGAGGCACAGGAGGAAGCTTTTTCTACAATTGTGGGCTGCACAAATGTGCAGCAGGTGCTAAATAATTTAAAATAATGTATTTTAAATTAAAATTCCATGCCGATCGTGTGGTTTGTCTATTAATCAGCCAATTGTGTGTCGTGTTCAATCTTATTTTGAAAAACCGTGATAGAGCAAATCCGCGATAAACGAACCACGAAGTAGCAAGGGACTACTATAACTATATTCTGTCTTTTCTAATTATGAGACAATTTTAGTCTAAAGCTTTGGCAAAAGCGACAGAGGGGAACATACATTTCTCCAAAGAACGCTAGATCTTTATTTTTTATGAGGAAAGATAACGAAAAATTTAATTTCACTTTGTAGAGCCCTTACTGCAAACAGTAAAAATATCATTGCAAAGTGTATGGTGGTAGTACAAGTAATGTCATCAGTTACTTCAAGCAGAGGTTTTCAAGTCTTTATCTATCATCGCCATAAGTATTCCTTGCTGGTAAAGGATATACAAACTCAGGCTTTTATGAAAGGCGCAGCACACTTTAAACTGTGCAGGTGTTTGTTAACTCAAATACATACACAATCATGTTCTGTCACTTTGCAAGCTAAGGGAGTTCTGGACCCAGGGTGGAAGCATTTTGAGATAATCGCATTTGACAGTCTGCTAGCGTTGTTGTCATGGAAATTTGATCAGAACAGCCACCAGCTATTAGCATAACAGGAACAAAACGGAGGGCAGGAGAAAGCACAATCGTTGCACGCAGCAGTGTCCTGAGGAATGCCGTTGCTCAATTAGCAGACGAGACACTGTCGAGAATCGGCGTCTGAAAGCCAGGAGGAATAAAAAGATGGTGACCTACTAAGAACTGTTATGGAGCAGTTGCTCTGTTTTGGCTGCTGGCCACGTTATGTCGTAAAAGAACATGTGAAGTAACCATTCGAGCAACTCTCTGCAGCTGTTGAGCACAACTGTGCTGTGACCTGGATGCATCATCAGCATGCAAACAGGTGTGTTTACTGTCTTAATTTATTGAGATAGCAGCTAAACATTTTCTAATTCCTTTTAAACACAATTTTAAGTGAGTTAGTGAAAACCTAGTCATTTTTTCAAGTAATAATAATAATAATAATGATGAATTCAATTTATAACGCACTTTTCATTAATGAAAATCTCAAAGTGCTACAAAGTGCAACAGAACCAAATGTCAATAAAACAAGTAATAAAAAAAGTAATGGTCATGACCCAAATAACAAAAATATAAACGTTTTATCATTCCAAAGGCTTATTATAGGACACATAAATCCTAACATAGAACAAATAAAACTCACAAAGCTTCTTTTTTTTTCATGTAAATTATTGTCATTAACCTGTTTTTAAGCATTCCTTAAAAAAATTCAACATTTCTTTCTCTACAAGAAAATGTTGTTTTGTTGTCCATTTACCTGATTTTGTTTTTGCTTACAGTTTATACAGCATCCAAATACTTGTGGAAATAAAGGTGTATTTTATTGTCATATTCACATTATAACATTTTTTAAAAAGTGTTTATCATTAATTTAATGCAAACATTTTATAAGTTATGACTTTAAACAGTATTTTGTGGTATACAAGGCCCAAAACAGAAGGAAGCATGTGCAGACTGCAAGGCAGAGCTGAACTAATAGTGTGCAACTGTGACGCTCAGTAGGCTGCAGGTGGAAGCTGCTCAGCATAACAACTTGCAAGATGACAGGAAACATGTCTGATTAACTCAGAAGTGCCCAGTTTGGATTTTTTTCTTTCCTATTTGGCAAATGAACATACATGCATATCAAAAATGTGAAAATTGAACCTCTGACTTTTAATTTTTCAGCTGAATCGGTGCATCGGCACATGGTGACAGCAGGCTAATCACTGGGACATGATTGCTTCTGGGAAAACAAACCTTACTGTCAAGAAGGCCACTGAGCTGCACGGACAATCAGGCCAGCATGCTCAGTTACAGTTCAGTCCATTTGTATGGAAAACGCCACATCCAATGGCTGTTTGTTTAGAGGGACTTCCAAATAAAGCTGTGAGTCACACGTGAATCACTTCACACAGGAGGACAGATTACTGTGCTCTAGCAGAGTCTAAACACATCCCTCTCTTTTTCTCTGCGCGAGGATAAAAGCCGGCTGGAGTGCCATAGGGCTGCAATGGCTTCAAAGCAAGAGACGAGTTGTGAGAGGAGGGAGCAGAGAAAGACAGGTGGATGGATGCTATTCTAGCAGGAATAAAAGGGGTTAGAGTGCACATGTGTGTCAGGGACATGAAAAAAAGAAGAGAAAGTTAGTGTGATCTTGTGAGCGTTCGAGAAACATCAAAGACTTGAAACTGAACAAAAGAGGGCACGAAAGTGGGATGGGAGAGGGAGGAGGAGCATAAAAGAGACTTAAATGAGCGTGTGACAGACAGCGGCAGCGTATAAGTCGAACGAAGAGACAGTAATTCACTTCAATCTGTCAAATTATACAGCAGAAAGTGAGGTGACGCTTAAACATAACACCATATTTTGTTTACTTTTGAAAACTTGACATGAAAATGTGGTTTTGGCTTTGACAATGTTGTGAGGTTAATATGATTTACATAAAACATTCTTTTGGTAAAATAGTTTCTCTTTTAGTAGTGTTAGTATTCATCCTTTTGCAGAATCTTGTAAGAAATGTATTTCAAGTGATGTCTAACATTGTCAAATAAGCAGTAAAGAGGAACATAATACTGTTGTAGTTCATCAAAGTTCATGCTCAATGATCCAGGAAAAAAGTCCAACAGTTTTTGTTTTTTTTTGCTGAGACGTTTCGTCCTTCATCCAAAGGACTTCCTCAGTCCGAGGAGTAGGGCTGAACAATTAATTGCATTTGCAATAATATCGCAATATGATAAAATTAGATTTTCTAATCGCGAAGGCTGCAATTTGACTGGTCACGTGACACAAATCTTTATCAACACTTTAAAAAAACACACCACAAAGACATTTACGATGGTTGCATGGCTAGAATGACAACAACCAGTGCTTCAACTTCAAGTAAGCAAAGTATCAGCTGACAGGGATCACTGACCGAACTGTTTGAACTTCAAACAGTATTTTTTTTATATCTAATTTTTTACATTTATTTATTAACTGTCGTGTGAAGTTCAGACAGTAGTTAGGAAGTGCACTTAACATGTTTACTATTATGTTTATGAAACACGAAAAAATAGAAATGGTGAAAAGAAAAGGCATAGATTTGTTTGCTTTATTGTAATATCTGCTTTAAATAAATCTGACATTGTTTATTATAAAACAGATTGATTTATTGCTTCTGTTTTTTGAAAAATACTTGAGAAGATATTTTTAAAAAATTGCGTTTTAAATCGCAATTGCAATTTATAGGAAAAAAAATTGCAATTAGATTATTTTCCAAAATCGTTCAGTCCTACCGAGGAGCCACAAACAAACGGAATTCCACAAGTAGCACATTCCCATAGTGGACCAACCAGTTTGCTGGTGATAAGATGGTTTCAGTGGCCTGCCCTCTCCCCCGTCAACTCCTCGGACTCAGCCATAGCAAAAGTGGTTCAACATATCAAAGTTCATGCTCAATAATCCAGGAAAAAATATTCAACAAAGTACAGTCAGGTAATCTGGACAGTTTTTTTTCCCTGAGACATCAGGCAAGCTTTTGTCTGGTGTCCCGGTTCGCCGAGGAGGCCCTGTGTCTGACCGCCTGGCGGGGGACAAACCTGTTTTTGCTCCATGCGTGTTCGGTTCGAGGTGGTCATCCAAATGACTTCCTCAATCCGAGGAGCCACAAAGAACCACAAACTTTTTTTCCCCACTATGGGAGTGTGTCACTTGTGGGTCTGACTTTGTTTTGTGGCTCCTCAGACTGACCAAGTCCTTTGGATGAAGGATGAAATGTCTCAGAAGAAAAAAAGGAACACATCCAGATAGATGACCTGACTGAACATTGCTGGTATCATAGTTCATTTGACATCTCTGATGTAGCTTGTTAAACATGATTCCTCACGTGAAAATTTTACAAAAAAGCACATGCACAAAGTTGACCATTTTGCAGCAGACAGCACTTAAAACAGAAAATGCTGTAGCTTGTATATTTGTCCCCAGTATACAATAAAGTTCAGATTTTTTGAGAGGGGGGAAAAAGCTGCAAAATGTGAGGGAGGCAGAATATCCAAGTTTCTGAAACAAACAGACTCACCGCCTAATACTTTAAGACATAGAGACAAGCGAGCAAGTGGGAATTTATACATTGCCGACGGTGTGTGGGAAGGAGCTAAGCTTCGCAACAAGTGACGGGGTAGTGTGTAAGAAGTAGACACTGCACGGGCACGGTTTGGATGCAGATGGTGTGCTTTGCAATGAAGGGCGAAGGAGATGGGGGAACGGTGAAAGCAAGGACGCCAGCTTCATGTTTCAGATGGATAAACACAAACCAGTGTGAACTGAATGTAAACAAAGTTACACGATGCCTCTCTTTTTTATTATTATTTTTTAAAGCTTAGATTAGGAAAATCACACCAAAGACAGCAAAGCATGCTGCAGCAGATCTGGTTCAGGGCTATTCAGTAATCATTTGCAAAAGGTTGAACTTGAATTAAATGACTAGACTGAGGCGATGCCTGCGCCAGCTTCCATCTTAAAGCACACACTGTTATATAAGCCGGACAGACACGCCTTAAGACTCCAGCTGTTGCAGACATATGTAGTTAGGATAGCTTAAAATAAGTTTCTGTTCAGTTTTTATTTTTTAGAGATGCTAAAGCAGTTTCATTTTATCTATGGGGTTTATGTTTGTATTCTTTCCAGATGGCCCTTTTTGTTCTTTTTTTCAGCTGCTCCCTTCTTCAGAGGGTCGCCACAGAAGAAGGTAATTGTTTTTATGCCGGATGCCCTTCATGATATAACCACAGACCAGAGAGCTACCACAGCCCTCTGTATGGAGCAGAGAGCTGCTGTCTAGGATGTCCAGGGGAGCAGGTGATGGGGGGTTGGAGGCCTTGCTCAAGGGCCAAGAGTGGGGCAAATGAGGGTGGAGGCAGGTGTGGGTGCTTCACATTTTACCACATTTTGATGTTGTCTGTACCAGGAGCTGAACAGGCGATCTTCCGATCACAGGACCACCTTCTCTAAACTCTGCGCCACCACTCCACTTTCCAGATGCAAGGTGCAAATGCTTTTGATCCTGCATACCCATTGTCTGCATATACTTAGACAAGCTTTTAGTTAAATGTTTTATTTACTGTTTTTATCACCTGTTCTTGTAGTTTTATCAGCTGTTCTTATTGTATTTATCAGCTGTTCTTATTGTATTTATCAGCTGTTCTTATAGTATTTATCAGCTGTTCTTATTGTTTTTATCAGCTGTTCTTATAGTTTTCATCAGCAATTCTTACTGTTTTATCAGCTGTTCTTATTGTATTTATCAGCTGTTCTTATAGTTTTTATCAGCTGTTCTTATTGTTTTTATCAGCTGTTCTTATAGTTTTCATCAGCAATTCTTACTGTTTTATCAGCTGTTCTTATTGTATTTATCAGCTGTTCTTATAGTTTTTATCAGCTGTTCTTATTGTTTTTATCAGCTGTTCTTATGTTTTATCAGCTGTTCTTACTGTAATTATCAGCTGTTCTTATTTTTTTATCAGATGTTCTTACTGTATTTATCAGCTGTTCTTACTGTATTTAGCAGCTGTTCTTACTGTTTTTATCAGATGTTCTTACTGTTTTTATCAGCTGTTCTTACTGTATTTATCAGATGTTCTTATTGTTTTTATCTGCTGTTCTTACTGTTTTTATCAGATGTTCTTATTGTTTTTATCAGCTGTTCTTACTGTTTTTATCAGGTGTTCTTATTGTTTTAATAAGCTGTTCTTATTGTTTTTATCAGCTGTTCTTATTGTTTTTATCAGCTGTTCTTACTGTTTTTATCAGCTATTCTTACTGTTTTATCAGCTGTTCTTACTGTTTTTATCAGATGTTCTTATTGTTTTTATCAGCTGTTCTTACTGTTTTTATCAGGTGTTCTTATTGTTTTAATCAGCTGTTCTTATTGTTTTTATCAGCTGTTCTTATTGTTTTTATCAGCTAATCTTACTGTTTTTATCAGATGTTCTTACTGTTTTATCAGCTGTTCTTATTGTTTTTATCAGCTGTTCTTATTGTTTTCATCAGCTGTTCTTATTGTTTTTATCAGCTGTTCTTAATGTTTTATCAGCTGTTCTTACTGTTTTTATCAGCTGTTCTTACAGTTTTTATCAGCTATTCTTATTGTTTTATCAGGCTGTTCTTATTGTTTTTTATCAGCTGTTCTTACTGTTTTATCAGCTGTTCTAACTGTTTTTATCAGCTGTTCTTACTTTTTTATCAGCTGTTCTTACTGTTTTTATCAGCTGTTCTTACTGTTTTATCAGCTGTTCTTATTGTTTTTATCAGCTATTTCTATTGTTTTTATCATATGTTCTTATAGTTTTTATCAGCCTTATTGTTTTTATCAGATGTATTATACTGTAGTTCTTATCAGCTGTTCTTACTGTTTTATCAGTTGTTCTTACTGTTTTTATCAGCTGTTCTTACTGTTTTTATCAGCTATTCTTACTGTTTTATCAGGCTGTTCTTATTGTTTTTTATCAGCTGTTCTTACTGTTTTATCAGCTGTTCTAACTGTTTTTATCAGCTGTTCTTACTGTTTTATCAGCTGTTCTTACTGTTTTTATCAGCTGTTCTTACTGTTTTATCAGCTGTTCTTATTGTTTTTATCAGCTATTTCTATTGTTTTTATCATATGTTCTTATAGTTTTTATCAGCCTTATTGTTTTTATCAGATGTATTATACTGTAGTTGTTATCAGCTGTTCTTACTGTTTTATCAGTTGTTCTTTCTGTTTTTATCAGTTGTTCTTACTGTTTATTCCAGCTGTTCTTACTGTTTTTATCAGCTGTTCTTATTGTTTTATCAGCCGTTCTTATTGTTTTTATCGGCTGTTCTTATTGTTTTTAATCAGCTGTTCTTATTGTTTTTAATCAGCTATTCTTACTGTTTTTATCAGCTATTCTTACTGTTTTTATCAGGCTGTTCTTTTTGTTTTAATAATCTGTTCTTATTGTTTTTATCAGCTGTTCTTACTGTTTTTATCAGCTGTTCTTATTGTTTTTATCAGCTATTCTTACTGTTTTTTCAGCTGTTCTTGTTTTTATCAGTTGTTCTTTCAGTTTTTATGAGCTGTTACTGTTTTTATCAGCTATTCTTATTGTTTTTATCAGCTGTTCTCATAGTTTTTATCAGCTGTTCCTAAAGTTTTTATTAGTTGTTCTTTCAGTTGTTATCAGTTGTTCTTTCCGTTTTTATCAGCTATTCTTACTGTTTTTTTCAGCTGTTCTTATTGTCTTCATCAGCTATTCTTATTGTTTTTGTTTTATTTTAGACCTGTGTCTGTACACTGTATTTCTGTAAATCACTTTGTAAAGTGCAATAAAGGTACTGTATAAATAAAGTTTACTTACTTACTTACCCCAAAGTATTCAGCACTTCCAACCGAAACACATTTGTCTTACTTCAAACACAACTAAAATGGACTCACAGTAAGATTTTATAATGAACAAATGACTTTCTAACATCTTGCTTTTAGCAAGAAATTGGAGAAGACGGTTTCAAGCATTATCTTGTTTTTAAAGGACTTTGTAAAGCATAAAAAAAAATATGCGCTGCTGCTTCCTAAAATTTCCTTGGAACACTTCATCTTCAGTCACACTTCAGTGAGAATATCAGAAGCAATTAGAAGGTTTAGTGTTTTGCCCTGAAACACTTTGTCACTTGAAGACGCCATGATTGAACTGGTGATTTTCCTGTTGGAATCCAGCTGCCAGCTGAGATCACTGGAGCAGCAGAGGCTTTAGTATTGATGAGCAAGTTGAAATTCCAATAATAAAATTAGAGTTTTTAAATACAGCTTCAGATTTATGAGTAATGTACATTGGTAGCTTTCTGAAACTTTACTATTGGATATGTTGGATATGTGGGATGGCCACATAATTATCAAGCAATGGTCACCCATGGAGGCCCCATGCCCCTACTACAGAGATAGCAGTGGAGAGTGCTTACAAATGTGCTGCCTCACTTCTTTGGCTATGTTCACACTGAAGGTCTTAATGCTCAACAAATATTTTATGCTCTTTTTTGTTGCATTCAATGTATCATTGAAATGCAATCTCCATCAGACTCAAGTGTAACCCATTTACAGTTCCGAGGCAACCCAAATGCAGAAAATATGACACGCTGTGTTTAAAAAGGCACATCTGAAGGCGGGGATGTTTAAATTCTGACGTTGTGCAATCAGATCCAATTAAATTATTATCTGACATGCTTGTTTGGTCCAGCATTTACATTTGATCTTGCCTCTTGACGGCCCCACAGGCCCAGTATTGTATTTTTGGAACTGGAGCAATAAGGTAGAAACTAGCATATGTATCAGTCCCATTACATTACTATCGATATGGTCCGACACAAAAGTTAGTGTCATATGTTGATGTGAATTCTGTCCTGCAGGGTGGCAAATTAAGAGAAAATAAAGCAAGGCGACTGGACTTCTGTTCTGTAGCTGAAGACACGTGGAGTCCCAAGATTTAAACTGCACAAAATTGGTCTCATTATATCTCAATACTTGGACTGATTCGCCCACTCCTACTTTAGTCGCGTAAAAGTTAAATGCTTTTTTAAATTTTATTTATCCTTTATTTAACCAGGCATGAACACTAAGAACATATTCTTATTTACAGTGCTGGTCTGACAAGCCCCAACAGGCACTTGTAGGGTCAAGGGAAGGGAAACAACACAATAATAAGGCAAGACAATATAATACAGTAATCAATAACAAACGAGGAAAACACAAATTACATTAATCGTCTAAGTCAAAAAGCAACATTACTAAGCGAGAAAACATTTACAAGTGGCTTTAAAAAAGGCTTTGAAACAACTTTTAAAAATAGAAACGGAGACAACTGAGGTCATACCCAAAGTTTTTTGAAGCAGATTCAAGTCAGATGAAGCCAAAGCGAGACAAGGTATTCCCATATTTATTTCAAATATGGGAATCGAATTATGGAATGTTTTGGAAATTGATGCTAAAGATGTTGACTCTATGATTAAATTTAAAAAAAATTATTAAATCTAAATTGTTCACAAAATACTAAAGATGGATGAACAAAATACTAAAGTTTTAGTTAAGCGTCTAACATACTAATTATTGTTGATTGTGAAAATTACTCTTTTCAACTGTTATTTCTATAATGATTATGTTTTGAATTGATTGTTTGAAATTGTTTTGTTTTTGAAAACAAGGGGCAGACATACCGTATTTTCCGGTGTATAGGTCGCACCTTTTTATGTTTTTTTTTTTCAAGGCCTGCGACCTATACTCAGGTGCGACCTATATATGGCTTGTTATCACTTTCGGCGAAACACATTTTTAAATCCAGCTCATTTCACAATTACGTTCATTTATTAAGGAAAAGTTCAGCTCAGACATATATTTGCTATAATTTTTATCAAACAAATAATTGTTTTTAAGTGTTAATCTTCTTAAAAGCCTTGCTGTGCGCTCCTGTGGCAGACATTTGCAGCAGAGCTAAACGTAGGTGCGACCTATCTAGGGATTTTTCCAATCTATTGGTGATAATTGGACAATGCGACCTATACACAGGTGCGACCTATACACCAGAAAATACTGTAATAAGAATTCTTCTTCTTTCTGCCACCTTTCATTTTATATATTCTTTTTTTTTCACATATTTATGAAATGTTTTTTTCTTTTTTATGTTTCAATGTAAAATGAATAAATTTAATTTAAAAAATTTTAAAAAAAAAAAAAGGTCTTTGGAGTTGTTAACCACAAATACCAAGAGGACCGGGTGTTATAATTTGAAACCGGTGCTAATTGTAATAGCTGCTACAAGACCGTTCAGACTGAGGTCATTTTGAAAAACTTTGGATATATATCCGATTTAGCACCACCTATGAAAATCTGTCAGATTTTGAAAAAAAAAAAAAAAGATTTATTGCGTTCAAACTGTCGTGAAACATGTGATATGACTGCAGTGGGAACGTAGCCTTTGGGGTCTTTGCAAACCAAATGCTGAGTTTCTCAGAGTCAAATGTGGACTTGTTCCAGCTTGGCCAAAGTTTAGAGAATTGTTTGTATTTTTATTAGATAAAGTGGCAAAAGTGTCCAGTAGCTGAAAGGTCTGAACTTCAGCCCAGCCTGTGGTAACGTGCTGAATGTAGCTCAGCACTGTTGTGCTGAATAATAGGCTAAGCCACTCAGCTTTTCCTGTTTTGTTGCAAATTAAAACAAAAATCTTATACTAAGTTAGCTTTATTTAACTTTGTTTCAGAGATTTTTCATCTTCTTTGGAAACAGGGTTGCAGTGGCACACAGTACAACAAATAAATCACAGCTAATGGTTGCAGATTATCACTTTAATAGCTCTGACTCGCAGCCAGAATCATTTATCACGTCAACCACAGCAAGCTTTTTAAACATTTATTCTGCTGAATGAGTAACAAAAAGCATCCAGATGTCATAAGATATAACATTTCCATTTTAACTCCCCTCTTTATTACATTATGGTGGTTATCTTTGTCTTTCTATTTTATTATGGCACCAATTTTTTTATTTTATATATTTACGTATTTTGTTATTTCAAAAAAAATGTATGCCCCTCTTTTTTTTTTCAGAGTCAGAGAATCTTTATTGTCATTTGCACCGCATGTGGTACATGTGATGAAACGAGATTATGTACACAGGGTCCCAGTTACATCCAACAACAAAATGTAAGAGAAAAGCAGTAATAACATCTAGGATATAACTAAGAAAAACATCAACTAGAAATACACTAAGCACTAATGTAATAGAAAAACATCATTACAAACAGCAGCACGAACATGAGTCTCTTTGCACCCTTCATGGGTTTCTGTTTGTGGTGAAATGTATGAAGGATCAGATTGATCCATCATTCACTTAATGTTAGAATTTAAAAAAATTATCAACTGCAGTTTTTCTGATAGGTCTGCGGTGTAAATCCAACATCTTCTGCAAAAGGACTACGAATTACAGCAATTAAAGTGAAACATTTTAAACTTTCCATGTTCTCTTTAGGCAGCACGGTGGATCAGTTGAGCTGCAGCCTCTCAGCAGAAGGTCGTTGGATTGAATTCAAGCCAGGGTCCTTTCTAGGTGGAGTTTGCATGTTCCCTCCGTGCATGCGTGGGTTTTCTCCAGTTTCCTCCCACTGACGGAAAAACATCCATGGGTTGATTAATAACTCTAAATTGCCTCTAGGTGTGAGTGAGAGAGTGAATAGTTGTTTGTCTCTATGTGTCTCTGTGATGGACTGGAGACCTGTCCAGGGTGTACCCCGCCTCTCAAACAGTGATTGCTGGATATGGACAGTGACCCCGTGACCCAAAAGGAAAGAAGTGGGTAAAAGATAATGGATGGCTGGGTGGATGGATGGATGGATGTTCTCTTTGAATATGAGAAGCATTTGTTTTTACCAATTAGCAGTGGCTCTGTGTTACATGCAGGCATTTTGCTGCATACAGTATTTTCTGGTGTATAGGTCGCACCTGTGTATAGGTCGCATTGTCCAATTATCACCAATAGATTGGAAAAATCCCTAGATAGGTCGCACTGGTGTATAGGTCGCACCTACGTTTAGCTCTGCTGCAAATGTCTGCCACAGGAGCGCACAGCAAGGCTTTTAAGAAGATTAACACTTAAAAACAATTATTTGTTTGATAAAAATTATAGCAAATATATGTCTGAGCTGAACTTTTCCTTAATAAATGAACGTAATTGTGAAATGAGCTGGATTTAAAAAATTTGTTTCACCGAAAGTGATAACAAGCCATATATAGGTCGCACCTGAGTATAGGTCGCAGGCCTTGAAAAAAAAAACCATAAAAAGGTGTGACCTATACACCGGAAAATACGGTAATTACAAAGTGCACCTCGTGGACTGTGCAAACCTCAGTATTTATTATAATGACTGCAGGATGATCTTAAATCTTTCCTCCATGTGTAAGATCACATTTTTCCCCCCACATATCACCTGTTTCTTACAGACACGTATAACGGAGCTCAGAGAGGCTTCTCACATCCTCAAGCTACTTTGTAAAACTTCTCTCATAAAGTTGTTGAATTACATTTGGCAGAAATATGATTCAGCAGTCCTAATTAGAAGTCAGTTCATCACTTGACACTAGGGATCATGACTTAGTACTGTATGACCCTCCACCCCCACGCACCCTCCTCCAAAATAGAAACTGGGTCAAACCTCTCAGGACAGGAGCGGTCATTAGTGGGCTTGCATAATATGTCGCAAGCAGGTAATCAGTACTCATTAGACAGAAAGAACCACCATGACAGCTGTGCAGATGACATCCAGATCTACGAAGGACTTTTATCAAATCAATATACAGCCCTGTGGATTCCCATTGTACCAATAAGAATTAAATGAAAAATAAATACAGAAGGAAAGTTGTCACGTTTAAAATGTGCAAAAGAAACAAAATCAATGCCAAAAAACTGCTCTCTTATCCACTTTTTTAAATTAAATTTTTTGAATGAATCTCTATTGATTTCTATTAAATTCATGTAAATCTAATGTTAGAACTTGTTTTATAATGCAGTTCATATTTGAATTTTCCTCATGCTTCACATAAAACACTTTGAATTCCCCCTGTTGTTTATTTAAATAATTAATGAACAACATCTGGTGGCACAGTGGTTAGCGAAGGTGGGCCTGTGATCGGAAGGTTGCCGGTTCAACTCCCCAGACTGACAATATCAAAAATGTGTTGGGAAAGGTGAAACACCCACACCTGCCTCCCTCATTTTCCCCACTCTGGACCTTTCAGCAAGGCCCTAAACCCTCAGCATCTGCACCCCCGGGTGCCCTAGATGGCAGCTCTCTGCTCCAAACAGAGGGCTGTGTTAGCTCGGTGGTCTGTAGTTGCATGAGGAAGGGCATCCAGCGTAAAAACATTTGCAAAGTCTTCGTGCGAGTTAATTCACTGTGGTGACCCCTGAAGAAGGGAGCAGCCGAAAGAAGATGGAAAAACATCTACCGGTAGATCATTTATTAATTTCTATGGGACCAAAAAATGTATAATTAAATGCTAAAATGCAGATAATTCTAGATATTTTGGCCAAATGACTGACAAATAAATTTACAGTACTGTAAAACATCTGAGCGTTCCTTGGTGAATTATAAATTTCTTTAGAAGTACAATAAATAGGGCAGCACGGTGGCACAGGTGGTAGAGATGCCCCCTCTCAGCGAGCAGGTTGCCCCGGTTTAAATCCCGATCCGGGGGCCGCTCTAGGTTGAGTTAGCATGTTCTCTCCGTGCATGTGCGGATTTTCTCCGGTTTCCTCCCACAGACCAAAAACATGTTAGGCTGATTGGTAACTCCAAGTGTCCCTAGATGTGAGTGAAAGAGTGAATGTTACACCATATTGTTTTACATTAGTGTTTAGAGTATATCTTAGATCTTTAAGCGCACGGTTTGGCATTTGTTTTAGCATATATCTTAGTACAGGGAGTCCTCGACTTACGACGCCCTCGACTTACGCCCCTCCTCTGGAACGCTCTACCGCCAGACCTTCGCAACACCACCTCCCTTTCTCTGTTCAAGACTGATCTGAAAACACATCTCTTTAGACTAGCTTATCATTAACTTTACTAAATGTGTTTTTATTATTTTGCATTTTATAATCTTCATGTATTTTTATATTTCAATTTGTCACTGATAATGTTTGCACTGTATTGGTTTGTTAAGTGTCCTTGGGTGTCCTGAAAGGCGCTTTTAAATAAAATGATTATTATTATATTATTATTATTACGACGCCCTTGACTTACGGCAATCCGGACTTACGAACGCGCTCCGTTAAAAAGCATAGAATCGAGTTACGGCGTAGATGCGTCCTTACGGCACCTGAAATCGTCATCACGGCGGAAATTTACATGAGGTGGAGGGTGGTGGTGGGAGTGGGGTGGTTACCTTGGCGCATGACAATGGAAATTTACCGCGTAGCTGCGTGCTCTCGGTTGGAGGGGGGTGCGGGTGCAGTGACAATGTGAAACTACAGCAGCGGATGTATACAGGTGTACTGTACCTCCTGAGGGACAAAGGCGGAGTGATACAGATTCGTAAAGGTATTTAAGGGAACGGCGCGAGCTGAGCCGCGTGGTGAGTTTTGGCGAACGGTGACAACAACAGAGCAATATTTTTTTAGCGAGTGTTAGCTAACTTCTGCAAACTTTAAAAATGGCTCCAAAAAGAGGAAAGTCTTCAGATCCCTTCCTCAAGGGTTCAGCAGTTCCCTCTGATCCAGGTTTGACCAGCAGATCCACCCAATAAGACTGTCTACCTCCTCTTCAATCAAAGTAAGGGAATTTTATTTTCTATGCTGTTTCTGTGCTGATTCTACCTTTTTATGGTTCCT
This sequence comes from Garcialebias charrua, assembly GCA_038048925.1. Taxonomy (NCBI): domain Eukaryota; kingdom Metazoa; phylum Chordata; class Actinopteri; order Cyprinodontiformes; family Rivulidae; genus Garcialebias; species Garcialebias charrua. Next base: position 25,160 of record JBBPBX010034555.1, read on the forward strand.
GGACTGTACACTACGGCACTGTTTATTTTATAGTTTTTATTTATTTATTATTGAACATGCTGTGCAGAACAGTACTGTTGTACAGTAAATACTGTACAGGTATGTGTTTATAGATGAATGTGTGGTGAAATGTGTTAGCTAACTGTTTGTAAATAACGTTATGTGCATGTTTATGGACCAGTATGTACGCTTGTTCAGTCTCATGTCGATAAACAGGTGTGCAGCGCAGCGTTAGCATGCAGTTTACGTCTTACGGCAAAAATCCGGACTTACAAACACCACGTGTAATGAGTTCCGACTTACGTCAAATTCTGGTTGCTAACAGTGTGTAGGAATGGAACTCGTTCGTAAGTCAAGGACTACCTGTATATGCAGTATCTTAGATCCTTGTTTACTGTTTCTTTTTACACTTTAAATTGTTGCTATTGTTGGATGTAACTGGGACCCTGTGTACATAATGTTATCCCACCTCATGTACCACATGTGGTGAGAATGACAATAAACCTACGGTACTTGAACGCTGGATATGGGCACCAGTGACACCCTTTCTGGTCACGGGTAAAGATAATACAGGTGGTCCCCGACTTACGAGCGAGTTTCGTTCCTACGAATCGCTCGTAAGACGAAAACTCGTTTGTCGGAACCCGAAACACGTGTCGCTCGTAAGTCCGGATTTTTGGTCGTAAGTCGGAAAATGTATGCTAGCGCTGCGCAGAACACCCGTTTTTCAACACAAACGTACATACTGGTTCATAAACATGCACAGAACGTTGTTTACAAACGGTTAGCTAACACACTTTCATCTAAAAACACATACCAGTGCTGTATTTTCTGTACAACTTTACTGTTCGTTAGTCAGCTCGTAAGTCCGGAACCTCGTATGTTGATGACGTCGTAAGTCGGGGACCACCTGTAGATGGATAATGGATGGATGGAGTACAATAAATACCAAAATGTACGTACAATAAACTGTGGCTCATGATCGACACAACTATTACTAAATACCAGGGAAATTGTTACGTTTAAAATGCATAAAATTATAAACAACGATTTTCTGTCCAATAATGTCTGCCACTTCCCCACTTTGCTTCAGTGGCGTGGGCAAAAAAAAACACCACAAAAACAAAACGTGTTTACGCATGCAGGCAACAAAATCGCCTAGCTTGCAAGCTGACATACAAAGAGCTGTGCGTCACACACAAAGATTTCTCTCTGATCTGGCAATTATGGATCATCCCACCTCAAGCCCCCTTCGGTCTTAGCGATCTTCTGATTGCACGCAGAGGGAGATGAGCAGTACAAGAACCCTTCAATCTGGCTCTCAACTGAGAAAAAGCTGAAAATGTATTCAGATCTCAATGCTTTATGACTCACAAACAATGTAGGATGGTTGGAAAATTGTATTGACATCAGGGCAGGCTGATATGATGCTGTTAAACATGTGGATTATACCTAAAGTTTAAAAAAATGTCCTTCAGTGAGAGGATCAGTTTGTACCAGTTCAAAGTAAAAATCAGTGTAAAACAGCTTAAGGTTTTCTGCTTGATGGTTTGTTATTTGAGTTGTTAGGGAACTATTCAGAAAGCTTCTCGGATGAGAAGCGAAACGTCTTCTGTAACAAATAAAGTCCAGTTGTTTCTTTATTGAACGCCTTTTTTGATTTTATCATGTTCTGGATGACTGAGAATCTTCACCAGCATATGTTCGGGAACTACTTCTAAGGACGCAAACACATCTAGTTCTTTTGCAGCAAGGAAATAAAAATGTAACAATTTACAAACGATACCTGAATTTTTTATTTCAACTTGAACAAAATTAGTTCCAGTTTTTTTAGTTATACCATTGCATGGTGTTAAAGGATTAATGGTAACAAATGTATAATTTTTTTAGCAAAAGTTATGAAAAAAAAACAATGATGAACAGCAGTTGCTGCTTTGCATCATCTGACTTTACAGAATAACCGAGGTGTGGTAGTGATGCAAAAGAGAGAAAAAGTTTGGACGTATCAGTCACACACTTTGCACTATCTGACTCTTCAGGTTTTATTTTATTTTTTTTACATCTCTAAAGTGGTCCAAATTTTATTTTTCTGCATCAACTTCTTTTCTTTAAAATGCAATTTTTTTTAACTAAAGGAATTCTTCAAAAATACAATTTCACTGTGTTACATGCAGAAACTGCTTTGAGCTGTAATTGGGCTAAAAGCAAAAATGCATGCATGGATTCCTCAATAATTACTGAACCCATGATGGGAAATAATCCACATAGCATGCCAGGGTTACGACCATAACATGTCATATTTGTTCATGTGGATTGAAATTAATTTCATGAGGCGTAGTTTCCTTAGGGACTTGTTCATTTTCTACCAATTATTGTAAAAGAGTTTTTTAAAAAGTCACAGTAATTATGCACAGTATGCAAGGTTGTTTTTTCTGTTATCGTATATCTGAAAATACTCCGTTCTTTTTAGATTCTGACTCAAAGAGGTGAAATGTTTGGGAAAGGCTGCATAGTCGAACATTTTTGGCTTCATAATCTATTTACACAGAAAACTGTCATCGCATTCTCTGCTGTGATGACTAAAGATTTAAAAATAACAATGCTGAAGGTTGTCAATGGAAGAAAATAGAGCAAAAACAATGAAGTACAGGATTAATGGCTCTACACAGATACAGAATCCAAACTGGCAGCTGGAAGACCAATTACTGGATGCCCTTCGGCAGCTCAAATGTAAATAAGAATCGGCTGACGTCTCAGCTGTCAGATAACGCACCACAAAGAATAATCAGACTCTGATTCACCACAAAAAATATGACAATCTCAATCGTGCAGTAATTTCATTTTGCCCAGGGTTTTGGAACTAAATGTTTTCAAAAGCATTAAAATGGACAAAGTCGAGTAACATTTCTCCTTCTCTCTGTGATTTAAAGCTAAAAGAGTTTGTCGCATGAGTGCGTTTCTAATAGCAACATTTTTTGCTTCACTAGAATTTGATCAGTTTTACAAGATACGAGAAGAAGAACAGTTTTCCATCAAGAAATCTTGAGTTTTCTCCTTTAAAATGTAAAATAGGAGCCAAGAAGCTGAAGCACCAGCCTTTTATACTGCAAAACCAATCTAATCATTTCAAGATGTCACACTCACTTGGTTACAAGTGCTCACACACAGACACGCACACATGCACAGTGTGAGCCGGTGAGGAGATGTTCCTTCTTAATGTTGAGCCGCTGAGAAGCTGAGCTGTTTTAGACTTGCATTAAAAATTCAGTTCAATCTCTCTTTTAGCAACATTTGCCCTACATACAGCCCTAACACACACGTGTTCACACACGCATCAATGCAATACTTACAGGGTAATGTGTAAACCAATAAAATACACACATTACCACAGTACTTATAGGGTAATGTGTTAAATAATAAAATACACACATTACCACAATACTTATAGGGTAATGTGTTAAATAATAAAATACAAGCATTACCACAATACTTATAGGGTAATGTGTTGAATAATAAAATACACACATTACCACAATACTTATAGGGTAATGTGTAAACCAATAAAATACACACATTACCACAATACTTATAGGGTAATGTGTAAACCAATAAAATACACACATTACCACAGTACTTATAGGGTAATGTGTTAAATAATAAAATACACACATTACCACAATACTTATAGGGTAATGTGTTAAATAATAAAATACACGCATTACCACAATACTTATAGGGTAATGTGTTGAATAATAAAATACACACATTACCACAATACTTGTAGGGTAATGTGTAAACCAATAAAATACACACATTACCACAATACTTATAGGGTAATGTGTTAAATAATAAAATACACACATTACCACAACACTTATAGGGCAATGTGTTAAATAATAAAATACACACACTACCACAATACTTATAGGGCAATGTGTAAACCAATAAAATACACACATTACCACAATACTTATAGGGTAATGTGTAAACCAATAAAATACACACATTACCACAATACTTATAGGGTAATGTGTTAAATAATAAAATACACACATTACCACAATAATTATAGGGCAATGTGTTAAATAATAAAATACACACACTACCACAATACTTATAGGGCAATGTGTAAACCAATAAAATACACACATTACCACAATACTTATAGGGCAATGTGTAAACCAATAAAATACACACATTACCACAATACTTATAGGGTAATGTGTTAAATAATAAAATACACACATTACCACAATACTTATATGGCAATGTGTTGAATAATAAAATACACACACTACCACAATACTTATAGGGCAATGTGTAAACCAATAAAATACACACATTACCACAATACTTATAGGGCAATGAGTTAAATAATAAAGTACACACACTACCACAATACTTATAGGGCAATGTGTAAACCAACAAAATACACACATTACCACAATACTTATAGGGCAATGTGTTAAATAATAAAATACACACATTACCACAATACTTATAGGGTAATGTGTTAAATAATAAAATACACACACTACCACAATACTTATAGGGCAATGTGTAAACCAATAAAATACACACATTACCACAATACTTATAGGGCAATGTGTTAAATAATAAAATGCACACATTACCACAATACTTATAGGGCAATGTGTTAAATAATAAAATACACACACTACCACAATACTTATAGGGCAATGTGTAAACCAATAAAATACACACATTACCACAATACTTATAGGGCAATGTGTTAAATAATAAAATACACACACTACCACAATACTTATAGGGCAATGTGTAAACCAATAAAATACACACATTACCACAATACTTATAGGGCAATGTGTTAAATAATAAAATACACACATTACCACAATACTTATAGGGCAATGTGTTAAATAATAAAATACACACATTACCACAAAACTTATATGTGTAAATGAAGGGAACATGAGGGAGACCATATATTGTGTCTTTAAACACATATAGTGTCACCCAGATGTAACTAAAGGATTATGAGGAGGTCAATATTAATACTGACCTCTTTACCTTAATTAATTTACTTATTCAGATTGAATAGTAATTTCACGGATTCTTTTCTTTTTCAGTTTACCCAATATTTCTGTGATCTTTATGATGGATAAATAAAACAGAAGCCATAGAGTGACAATGGACACATTAACTTAGCTTGATATGTCAAAGAGACACTATCATTTATTTAAAATGAATCAACTAAATTAACACCATTACACTTGATTGACTTGATTTCACTCTCTTTCAATTTATCACGTCAGCACATTTAAATTTAACACAACAGACTTCAATACTGGATGTTAAACATATTTAGTCTGAGGGCTCTTTAGCTTAAAATAGTTTCCAGCTTAGAATTGAGGGAAAAAGATAGGAGGAAAGATGGAGAGATGGGTTAAAGGAAATTGTCTTGAGCATGTTACCAAAAGTGACACTTCTCATCAGATTTCTGCTAAAATCCAGGTACGTTTTGTAAACAGCTCTTTACCTTCGACGACGAGTCTGATAAAGAAATGACACCAGCCTTCAGATGCACAGAGTCCTTCAGGCCCAGCACGTCCAAAACTGGTTCTAGTTTACGTTTTCAACGTCTCCTGGGTTCCGCGTTGGTCATCAGAAAATGCGTCAGCTCCTGGCCTCTGACTTCAAGATAAACTTATTCCAGGAAGGAATAAACAAAGTTTTGAGCTTACGCTCGTTTGACGTGGACTCATAACAGCCTGTTATTAGTCCTTAGCTGGACGACATGCCCTTAGCATGTGGCTAAACGTCCATCCAGCTCTTTGGGAAAGTTCACATCTCTTTTGAAGTTCCCAGCAAATTCTGAAGCATTTCAGCAAAAGTTAGAACTTAAAAGAAGATCATGAGAGGAGTTAGACTTGTGTTATCACGACCCAAGGTTACAGCCAGCAGCAGAGGAAAATGTTTAGAAAAAAATCTCGCCCCCATGCCTATGCTCACTCAACATTATGCATTTAGACAATTAGGGCCTGGGTTAGAGTTGGAGTGGAGGGGAAACTGGTATAATGCCAGCCTTTGCTCCTTCTCTTTCCTTTTTAAATACACTTTACAACAACACTCACCAACAGTACATTTGGGGACGGGGGTGTGTGTGTCGGGGTCTTGATTTGTTAATTTCAATTTTATTTATTATGTATTTATTTATATATTATTTATTTATTTTTCTCTTGCCCCCCTGGTTGCCTTGCGGACATTCTGGGGGTGGGCCGTCAGGGGTTGTGCTGGGGAGTGGGGGGGTTCGGGGCCTGCGGGTTCGCCGTGGGCGGGGCTGGCAGTGGGCTCCCTCTGGGGCTGCTTGGGCTCGGGTGTCCTGTCCTGTCCTGTCGGCAGGGCGCGGGGTGTGCCGGATCTTGGACGTCTGCTGCTCTCCACCCCAGAATGAATGGGTCTACCTCCTGGGTTTGGATGTGGGCTGCCCCATGTAGGTAGCAGGTACATGTCTTGGACCTAGGGGGTATAGAGTGTGCATCGGGATTATGAATGGAGCGTGTCGTTATTGTTTGTCTTTCTGTGACTGAGGGTGAGGATGAGGGTGGGTCTGAATGAGTGTGTCTGTGTATGAATGTTTTAGTGTCAGGCTGGGACTTGGACTGCCCCCTCTCTGATACTTCTGAGGCTACCCAGTGTCGCGCTCCTGCCACGTGGCCCCCTGGTGGGTGTTCCTCTGCCTACGGGCGTGCTTGGGGCCCTCACTATCTGGGGCTGGGCGCTTGGGCGTTTGTCAGCTCGGCCTGGTGGCTGCCTGGTGGGGCTCGGGTCCTCTGGTCCTGTCAGGTCTGGACCTGAGGGATGGGCGTCCCCGGTGCCCGAGCCTCGGTGACCGGCCCTGGGGCTACGTCGGTGCAGCGGGCTCCGGCGGGGGCCTGTGTATTGTCGCTGTTGACCCCGGGGGGTCATTGTGTGTGGTCCCTGGTGGGGTTCGTCCGGTTCTTCCACTTGGTCGGATCTGGGGAGTGGACGAGTGGCTCGTCCTGTTCGGGTGGTCCTGGGGACTCTGGGCTCGGGGTCCTTCCTGGGGTCTTGGGCTTTGATCGCCCCTTCGTCTGTCTCGGGCTTTGGGGGGACGGGTCTCTGATGCTTCACAGTCGCTACTAAATGTTCTATTGGAGGAACCTCATTCACTTATGCATGCTCACAACCACACACAAATGGATGCAGGGATGTATAGTAGATGTATGTAGATGGGTATATAAATGAATATAAATATATATGTATGTATATTGTATATATATTTGTAGGTATGGGTATGTGTATTTATAGAAATATTTGCAAGGTCATGAATATTATCAGTCTTTATGCTTGTATGTTTCGTTGTTGTGTTCTGTCATGTGCTTTGCAGGATTGTG
>JBBPBX010034556.1:0-32558 GCA_038048925.1 Garcialebias charrua
GAGCAGAAGCTGGCCTGCTTTCATGTCTTCATCACATCCTCGGCAGTATTTTATGATAACCCCATTCCACTCACACTGACACTCTCTCGGCCCTTTGCTAGTCAGATCCCATTGTGTGAAGACAATTACCCGAGGCAGGATAATAACCCTACACTCCCCACAGATGAATGCATCCATTACTTTTACCGGTTTCACCTGTAACCCTTGGACCTCCCGCTGGTCTGATTTAGGTCTGAGGGGCTTCTTCTTTCCTGGTCCTGCCCACTTCACGGGTAGACCACTAGTTCTTGAGCAAACTGCACATTGGTTAAATAGTGCGTTCCATCTAACTAATTCATCTTCTGTTGACAGGTATCCCTTCTTGGCATATTCTAATGTTCTCAGGGCTCTTCCTGCCCAAAGTCCTGAGGTTGTTCTTCTTAGGATTATTCCCCCGCATATAGTGGCCAGTCTAATATAGGGGAACTCGTTGCTTGGTTCGCTGGCCATAATCCGGTTTCTGGTTTTAACTTAGCTAGGAATTGGTTTCAGCTGCTGTATTCCTTGGACCCCTTTTTTAACTAATTCTACCGTGTTTTTATCTAAAAGTCTCTTCACTCTGTCTGTAGCATTATATTTGGGTCTTACCGCAACTGCTGAAGGATGATCCTGTGCTCTGATCCACACCCTCTGCCCCACCTTGAATGAGACGTCAGGGTCTGGCTGTTCCTCTTTATCATCGGAGCCCCGCCCAGTTTCCTGTGTAGTGAACTGTCGTTGGTTAAGCTCCTCTGAAGGGGAGGGCCTATCTGCTCTGCGCCTATCATTCAAGGCCTGTCCTATTTCCACAGTTTTAGTACTCCATTCTTTGGTGTTAGCATTTTTGGCTATCCAATTTTTGACTAAACCTATGGCTCTTTCTGCGACTCCATTGGCTTGGGGTGTGTAGGGTGGTGAGTAGACACGCATTACCCCAAAGGTTTGGCACCAGTGATCTACCTGAGCATTGCGAAAATGTGTCCCATTATCGGTTCTTAACTCTTTTGGAATGCCTAACGCTCCACAGACTTGTTCCAGCATGCTAACTACACTGTTGCCATTAGCTTTTCTAGCTGGTTTTACTATCACATACCCTGACATGGAATCCACTAGCACAAGAAGGTATTTCTCTCCTTTTTTGCCCGTGACTCCCATGGGTCCAGCCACGTCCATGCACACCGAACCCCAGGGGATGGTGCTTTTGATAGTTTGTCCATCCACTCGGTGCCCTCTGCGCCCTGCGTTATATTGACCACATATTCGGCAGTCCAGCAGCACTTTGCGGATCTGTTTCAAGGGAATCCAGAGCTCCTGATGCTCCAATTCCTTGCGTGTGGGTTGTACGCCTACATGACCTAAGCTCTCATGCACGCTTCGCACAACCTCAGACACGTATTCTTGTGGGACCCTCCGACCCTCGGGGGTTTTCTCCCACTTCTCGATCCCGACAAAAACGATTTTTCTCTGTTGTACATAACGATCTACTTCCTCATTGCCCTGCCAATGTTTTCCTTCCTTAGTATGGGATTTCTGGTGCTCGATCTCCAGCTGCAGATTTAGCCTAATCTCAGCTATTTTCTTCCACAAGTCATGATGAGCTACCACTTTCCCTTTTGCACTTTCAAATCCATTTTCTTCCCAGATGGATAAGTCCTCATTTAGGGCTTGTGCACAATAATGACTGTCTGTCACTATCCGAGCTGTTTTTATTTTTCTTTGAGTTAACTCCAACAATCCTTCGAGTACTGCCGTAACTTCTCCAGTCTGCGCACTACCTGGGACTCTCCCCCTGCTACGGCAGCACTCGTTTCCTTGATATTTGAGGATAAATCCCCAATGTGCTACCTGATCGGTGCCTTTCTTGGATCCGTCGGTGTAGAGAGTCCAGTCAGGCGTTTTCTGGGTCACTGGTGTCTCTTCTTTTGCTTTCTTGCTCACAGGTTGTGCGGGTCCTATCTCTAGATCAGGATCTAACAGCAAATCTTCCCACCTCCCCCATCGTGCATTTGTTGCCTTGGTACTCTCTATTGTTCCTTTTCTGAGATATTTGTGTACCTGACTCTGTGTTATTACTTTAATTTGTTGACCTTGAGCTAAATCTTTCAGTGTTCCCCAATATCTAGCTAGTACTGCCAGTTCTTTCTCTTCCTGAGGAAACTTTTTCTCTACTGAGGTTAAGGTGTAACTCCAAAGAGTAATCAGCCCTCCATTCTCATTTTTAACTGCAATCATAGCATTGTTGTCTTCACAGCTAATCTCAGCTACGAGTCTTGCCAACACGCTTCTGGGTTCTAAACGTACTGCTTCTTTGATTTTTTCTCTCAGTATCTCTAGATCTTTTTGATTCTCGGCTGTCCATACCCACATCTTCTTGTTCTTCTTTTCTTCATGGCCTTCTTTCTTCTTCAGGCAAGCATACAAGGGTTTTGCATATTTTTGGTAGTTAGGGACATGATCTCTTACATAATTACATAGCCCTAGGATCTTCTGTAGCTCATTTTCAGATTCAGGTGGCTGAATTTGCTCAAGCTTTTCCCTGTAGCCTTCAGAGAGGCCTAAGTCTGCCGCTACTTGGAAACCTAAGTAGTTCACCTGGAATTGCCCAAACTGGCATTTCTTCAGATTTAATTTCAGTCCTGCATTGGTCACTTGTTGCACCACCTTTGCTAATCTTTCTAGGTGTTCTTCTTCTGTGTCATCTGCTATGAACACATCATCGATGTAAACTGTGGCGCCTAAGCCTTTAAGCACGTCCATAACTGCTGACTGAAATACATTCGGAGAATTTTTGTATCCCTGTGGTAATCGTTGCCAGACATAACTCCTTCCTTGATGGGTAAAAGCTGTTTTCCCTTGTGATTGTTTAGCTAGTCGAAGAGAAAAGAATCCATTTGCTAAATCAATGCATGATTTGTACTTTTTCACTTGCAATGTCTTCAGGGTACCCTGAGGGTTGATTAGACTCGCTCGGTTAGCTATTGTGCGCCTGTTTAATGCCTTAAAGTTAATCACTGGTCTCCATCCTCCTCCGGTGGACTCAGGTTTCTTTACCGCTTGTATGGGGCTGTTGGTGATAGGATTAGATTCTTCTCTGATAATCCCTAAAGCACTTAATTCCCTTACAATTTTGTTCATTTCTTCAACGGCACCAGGGTTTAGTGGATATTGTCGTACCGGTGGATGTACTCCGCCTTCAATCATATGTATAATTGATGGGCCTAAATCCCCACAGTCATTTTTAAACCTGGCCACTGAGGCCGACTCGATGATTTGTTTTAACTTCTCTTTCCCGGCCGGGGAGAAGTCGCTCTCATTTATTTTTTCTTTTGCTACCTCAGGGATGTTTACAGGTTTATACCATTCTCCAGATTCAACTTTTTCATGTGTGGGCCCTATTTTTACTAACCGGGTTTTAAGCAGTTCCAGTCGTCTGTTCAGAGCTCTGCGGTCTTTTCGTGGTTTTCTTAAATCTTTCATATCTGTTATGGCCACAAGGTTGTATGGGCCTTTTATCCAAACAATTCCATGCCACAATGCATAAGGCATTTTCTCTATAGTTCCATTTGCTAATTGCACCGTTAGGTGTCCTATTGTTTTTAGGTTTTTGCGGGTCATAGACACCTCTGCCCCTGAGTCTATTAGATAAGGCTCACCGTCTACATTCGTGTAGATTTCGTCTCCCTTCCAATAAGCATCTTCTAGGGTGACCCGCGACCTGTCAGCCATTATTTAGCTGGCCCCCCATCCCTTTTCTTTCGGGATTCCTGGAGGGCCGTTCTTTGTTCTGGGCTCATTCTAAGAAATTCTTCTCTAGGCACAAAATCATTTCTTCTCTGAGGTGTTGCGTTTGCAGGTTGGGCCTGAGATCTACTTGATTGTTGACTTCTGTATTGTGGCTCCGACTGGGGCCGTTGGGATCTATCCCTGTATTGTGGTTCTGACTGCCTTTGGGGCTGTCTATTTTGCTGTGGTTGTTGTTGTTGTGGCTGTTGCTGTGCCCTAGGGGCTGGTTTTTGTTGTTTTGGGTTTTGTCTCGTCTCGTTTTTCCTTTTTTCTTCCCAAAACTGTTGTTCTAGATCAAAAGACTTCACTGTATGGTCTATTGCCGGGACTAAGGTCTCACTGGGCATTGACGCAAACTTCATTTCACCTCTCCTACCTTTTGTTACTACCCTCAGAGCCTTTACATATCTTTTTGGAGGGACTGTTCGTTTCAATTCATACCAGACCGACGTGAGGCGTTGACCTTGGTCCATTCGTACTTTCGCCCGCTGGATTTGAGCGTCTTCATCATCCATATCCTCTAGAACTAGTCTTTCATAGTGTTCTTGAGCTGACTCTTCCTTGCCCACTGGGTTTGTGGTGATACAACTAAGCCACAGGCTTCTCGCCTTATCACACTCAGTGGAGCTGATCACCATAGGCCATACGTCCTTAATATACTCCTCACTAGTTTCATCAGTTCTTTTTTCTCTGACTAAAGTTTTCAGTTTTTTGTACTCACGGTAGCTATCGGTCTCTGGGTTGGGGGTTCGGCATGGTTCCTGTTGCCGAGGTTCTATGGCCTGCCGAGGCTCGTGGTGTGATTGGACTATTTCTTTCTGACCTGGTTCCTCCTGACCATCTTCTGATGTGTCACTCATCATCTTCTCATTTGTCTCGTTGGCAAATTTCTGAGCTGCCTTTTTCATTCTCCTTAACAGCACATCGTGCGCTATGGCTACGTAGGCTGTCCTAAAATTGCTGGTTAGGAGTTCATGAGCTGCTAACGTGGGATATGTAGGCATCATAAGGATATTAGCCCATTCTCCCTTTGTTGCTTTGACTGTCAGTCCCACTGTCTCTTTCAACCCATCTGCCCATTCTTCTGGGATCTCGTATCCAACTTGTCCGACCTCAGGAATATAAGTACTGCGTCCTTCTCTTGTCTTTATTGGGCCCCATGTTATATCTCTGGCTACTTTTTCTGATGCCCTGCGGGGATTTATCAAGGCTACTGTCTTCTTTTGGCCTTTTCTGGTCCCCATCCTCAGCTGTATTGTCGGGAGGTGAGTTTGGTCTACGGAATATAGGCTCTCACTGTCTTCGTCTTCAGACGTCACTGGATCTACGGTTTCGCCTGGCTCGTTGTTAGGATTCTGTTCGTTGTCATCATCTTCATTTTCATTCAATGTCTGCACTAGTGGGACCAATTTGTACCCAGAACTTCCTTTCTGGGTTCGGGCCTCACTCTTTCCCTTGCTTTCTGTCGGGGTTTTTATTGCTTTCCCTATGGGAGAGTTTACGGGTGCTTTTGGTTTTCGTTCCATGTCTCTCAACGTGTTTTTCATTTGTCTTCCCTCCTTTGAGGTTGATGGTATCTCTTCATTATCTGTTCTAGGGTTCCGTGGGTTTTGATCAAGTGTTTCTTTAGCTGAGGTTATCGAGTACAGTAGTCGCGCCTTGCGGTCTTCCTCTAGTTTTTCCGGGATTATTATAACTACTTCTTTCAACATGGTTTCACGTGGCATACGAGTTACCATATAATTTGCGGTGTTAATAGCGACCCGTTCAGCTATCTCCCACTGGAGGTTGTGTGATCTTAACCCTTCTATGCTCATTGTTACCCTCCTAAAGTTATAGGCGATTGCCTGAGCTAGCCCTTTTTCTAGAGCTTCTATCATGTTTTTCATGTATCCTTCATCACTTTTTGCTTCTTTATAGCTTTGGATCGGGACATGTATCACTGCATAATACGGGAGATACCCTGCTCTTGTCATGCTCACCCTTGCTGTCGTATATGAGGCCAATGCGGTCAACTGATTTACCTCTTTTTGGTAATCGGGACCGGCTGCATTTTTCAGGGCCTTTTTAAAGTTTCCATTGTGTATTCGGTACATGTTGTCTGTGAATATTAATAACCCGTCTCCCTCTATAACCCAGGGAATTCCTACTAGGCTATACACCCTAGCATCACCTACTTGTTTTAGGACCCGAGCTTCTTCAGGCAATGGTTTTAAAGCTTTCGGGGCTTGGGGTTCATTTTGTGGTTTCCTAGGGCCTTGATCCCCACTCTTTGGTTTTGGTGGGTCTTTTTTTACTATCTCTTCCTTTCCTTGACCAGGTTCTTTGTCTAACTCAAGATGGTTCTGTTTATTCCTACGCTTCCCGATAGTTGGGTCGGAGGTGCCTGCGAGTTCTGCTGCTATATTTCCACATTTTCCTGGTATGTTCTTTGTTCTAAGGGAGAATTGTGTTTCACACTTTTCTACAAATCTGTCTGCCAAGATATCAATGAACTCTGCCATGGCTTCATCTTCACCTATTTCCATTTTGAGTCGGCTTTTACCTGACTTTGAGCTTGTTCCGTCATCCATACCTGACTCTCTTTTTCGCATCTCTCCCTGCTCTGGGCTTGTGTCTGAGGCAAATCCTGTAGGTACCCTATATGAACTCGGGTTCGATGTTATTCCCCCTTGACCTGGGGTTTGGTGGTTAACTGGTCTATAACCTGGTTTTTTCGACTTGGCCCGATGCGTTCCTCCTTCAAGGTTTTCTTCTTCATCCTGGCCGGGTTCTTCACCTGACTCTTCTTGGGAGCTCACTGCAGAGGCCTGTCCGTTACTTCCTCCGTACCACTTTTGCCGATATTGCCTTAATTTAGCTATTTCTTCTTTGCATGAACCACTCATCGGGATTGCTTTGGTCTTAGAGCCAACCGTGTGTACATATAACCCGGTCTCTTTGGCTACCCTGGCTATTATTGGGTCATACTCGACTGATGGGCTCATTATAGTAATTATGGCTCCACGTCTCTTTTCGATCTGCTCTATCCACCATTGTAGCCATGTTTTAATTTCCGTTTTTGTTGTTATCTTTGCCGGGTCTTTTAATACTATCATTTGGAGGTTGTTTCTTTTTATTGGGCCATAGAATTCTTCGTTTCTGTCCATAACCTCGAGTAGAGTCGTCCGCAGGGCTACTTCCTGCACACCTGGGTGATTTTCTTTGAACATTTTCTGAACGACCGGGTCCCAATTTCTGTAACCTTTACCATATGGGATGACTAGAAATGTCTGCTCCTCTGGTACTCCCCTATCTGGTTTAGGGTCAGTCGTTTGCTTGCCTTTTTCATCACCCTCGTCGTCTGATTCCCTAGGAGATTCCGTTACTGAGGCTTGCTCAATTGGGTTAGGTCTTTCTCTTTTTACTTGTCTATATTCGTGCATTTTGGCTATTTCTGGCTTACACTCTTCAAATTTTCCGGTTGCTCTGACCTCTGTATACATTTTTGTTGTGGTACATGCTATTCCAGATTCTCTAGCTACCATCTTTACTAGTGAGTCGTATTCTTTTGAGGGGCTGTGTAACGTCATTAAGTTTTCGCTTCCAGGAGCTGCTAGCCGTTCATTCCACCAATGCAACCATTTGGTGATCTCGGGTTTATGTTGCGGGACCCCTGGGTCCTTCAATACCACTACCTGATAGCCATCTACCATAATAGGGCAGTTCAAAATGTCCTTTTCCATTTCTTCAGCTATGTTTGATGCTAACGTCTCATCATCCATTTGTGCATAATTTTTCCTCAGCCTTGCCTGAAGAGGTAGGTTCCACGTAAGGAACCCTTTACCGTATAAGATTATTTCCATTTTTATTTCATTGTCTAGCTCGTCTACTGATTCTCCTCTGTAGTCGGCTCCCTGTGGGGCGTTCGGATCTGTTATGTGTTGATCTTTCCCAGCTAATGGTGTTACTAGCTGGTATGCAGGTTCTTCATTGGACTCGGGCGTTAAGTTTCCCTGATCGTCAGGTGAGGATTGGTCCTCTAGTTCTCGTGTTACCGCACTTGCGGCCATCTTTTCGTTTTGTCGTCTCGAGTTTGTCTATTTTCAAAGTCGCCTGACTTTCTGTCCCTGTACCTGGGATGAAAACAGACTTGCTGCTAATTTTACTCCAGATCTGTGGTCAGCAGACCTTAGTAAACCCTTTCTACCCTACCCACTGCTGTGGAGTTAAGGGGTACTTGACTGATAGCTTAGACCAGTCGTCTACAACTTCCCTATTCTTAGAGGAGTCGTTCTTCTGGCGCTTGTCAATCCCTTGGCGCACGCCGTTGTCTTCGTGGGGTCCTTATTTTATTAAGAAGGTCCCATCTGGGGTGCCATGTCTTGCTCTGTGAGTTAGTAAGCTAGCCACGTGGATCGCAACAGGTTCTTACTGAAGCCTACCTT
The DNA here is from genome assembly GCA_038048925.1 of Garcialebias charrua. Lineage (NCBI taxonomy): Eukaryota > Metazoa > Chordata > Actinopteri > Cyprinodontiformes > Rivulidae > Garcialebias > Garcialebias charrua. The sequence goes on from JBBPBX010034556.1 coordinate 8,229, forward strand.
CCAAGAGGGTCTTTCGAACTAGTCCCTGAGTCTGGGTATTACCTGTGACTGCTGGGATCAGCTCCGACTTAAGGCTTATTGATGAGAGAATTCAACTGGACGTTCACCGCCTTCATCTAATAGTCTCTGCCCTGTTCTCACTTTACTCGTCTTTCCACCTTAGCTGCCGGGGACTGGAGAGGTTGGAGTAAAGAACTATTATTAAACGGCGGCTTCTCTCCGGTGAGCTTTGTAATTGTTAAAAGGTCCAGTAAATTTTAGAATCCAGAATGTTGGACCCTAGGGCGATGTTTTATATTAGTCTCACTGTGCTAATGTTTAACCTTTTAAAACCTCCTACTTATGATGTTATTCTTTTGAACCAAGCTTTTAGGAATCCAGAACAAAATGTATTAAACGGAGACGAGAGTTTTACGTTTTGCTCTGCTCTTTAATTTGAGTGAATTTGCATAGGAACAGCGTTATAACATAGCGATACAAAATATAAACTTGAGTACATGAAAGTATTTGGATATAAGGAACAATAAACTGGATAGACTCTTAATCTTGATGAGGGATAATCTTCTTAGGAAAGGGGTTCTTGGATAGTCGTCCCCCCTCAGGTCCCTTTGGGGTGGACAAGTGGTTTTCCTTCTTCTTTGTCTTCTTGGTCTTCTTTGTCTTCTTGTTCCTTCTTTTTGGATCTACCCAACCCTCGCTATCCCCGATCTAAATCCTCATCCAGTAATAGTATTTGTCCTTAAACTCAAGCAACCACCTGCAGCTTCGAGCGAGTAAATATGAGAAGCTAATTGGTTTTTTATCTGCTATTTTATCTGCTGTTAATCTAATTTGAATTAAGTTCTCGGATAAGGCGGGATTAGAGAAGCGTCTCATTGCATAACTTTTGTTCAGGAACTCTGGAGTTCCATAAGTAAAATGCTAAGAGCAATCTCCTCACCTTCGTAGGTAAGGCTCGCTTCCGCGTGCCGTCAGCTGGTCAGAACAGAGGGATCAGGTATCAGATCCGGGCTGAGTTCTGGAGGGAAATGCTCTCTCAATCCCTTCGGCAGAAGGGAAAGAGTCGGGATCTCCCCCACGGATCACTGGCACCCTCAAGGATCAGCCGGGCAGCTTGTCAGTCGCCTTCTTCTCCGAGGTCAGTCATCAGCATCTGGATACTTCGACTTCAGGACGAACTTCAGCCCTCAACTGCCAAATTCAGGACTTTTTATACACTTCAGTCCCCCCTCCAGTAGGGAGGGGGGAGAGAAACCTTGTTCTCATTGGTCACTTTTAGTGCGTGTTCAGGCAGGACTGATGAAGTCCTAGCTGTGAGTTATCTCTCTTTATTATTTCCTTATTTGGTAATAAAACCTTACTGCTCGAAGCTTCTGGCCTGTTGCTAAGCAGAGGACGAACACTTTACCACAGATTGTTTACACCCTTGTTCCAGTTCCTCATTTAAAAGTCACATCAAATTCATCATACATTTGTTAGACTCAAAGTACATTTAACCACATGATTCAATTATTAAAAAAGGATCATTACAAAACAAGTTTAACAACCCCTTATTCATTGTATGTTTATCAAAGGATCACATGATTATATTTTTATTCAAAGTAGAAAACATCTCTTCTTTCTCCCCGTCTCTGCTGTTATGACATGCTCTGTGTTTGCTCCTTTTTCTGATGGTAGCAATAAACTCTCCGTTCCCATGGGACATATCTAAGTTACCATGGGATCTTTATCTGAGATGAACCTAAATCAACCTTAGATATATACTAAATTTTCTTTATTGCAGCCAGCTTCTGGCCAGGTACCTCTTTATGATCCCATAAAAAAGTGGTTGTCTGGACAACACTTCATTCGAGTGAAACCTGGTTCATGTGAATCTGGGCCCCTTCTGCTTCTCATAAGGGCTGGATCCAATTATTAAAATCAAGGTTGATCGACAATATATATATATATATATATATATATATATATATATATATATATATATATATATATATATATAAATATATAAATAAATAAATAGCGGATTAGATTAGCTTCCACTAATTTTCATAAGACATTTGTGCTTTTGAAATTGTGGACCTAAAAAAATTAATAAGCGTTTTAGAAATTGTGGAACTAATTTTTTAATTAGCGGTGCCCACCTTTGAGGGTTCTGGAACAGACCCACGGTTAAAACACCTCCAAACCTGTGAAAACACCAAATGAATAAACCTTCAAAGTTATTAAAACATTCTAAAACTTGCTAAAAATACTCAAAGAGTAAACCTTGGTTTTTATTTATTTATGTGGTGTTGTAAATAGTTTTTTGTGTTCTTTTAAATTTGAAATCAATTAAAAAAAAGGTGTTTCCGTTAGATTTGTAGGGTTTTGTCAAGCCCCATCCCCTCCGGTGTGGATCGGCTTGTGATTGGTTATCTAAACCACTTGAGGTTGATTGACACCGTGTGGTCAGCCAATCATGGACAGCCCCTGTCCCGGTGGTAACATGAAGACTGTTTAGACTGCTGTAATGAAATAATGGTGTGGGGTAAGGTATTTAAACACTTACTGGACCACCATTATTGTAGATGCGCAGGTCTGAGCAGATTTTATCTGCACAAACTGCCACCAATGCGCGAGTTCTTCCTTTTTCCGATCCTAAATTGCTTTTACTGTAATTAGGAAAAATGTAACTTCACATGGGAATCCAACTTATGTTGGTCTACCAGAAAAATAGACCTTTTATTGAAACTATCACAAAAATTACATTAAACATTTGTATCGATATTAGCTCTGATTTAATAACTACGTTGACAAGAATTCAAATTAAAACAAACAGACAGTTAGGATTTAACTGTTGGCACATTACTTGACAGATTAATAGCTTATGAAAAATAAGAAATAGGAGGAAGGAATACGTGGAAGCTAAGTTAACTAAAGTTGGTTATTTTGAACCAGACTGGGTGACACCTTTTTCCCACACGAGCAGCTGCTGGGCTCCCGTACGTTCAAGCACACCACGACTCGTTACCTGTTGACGGTTCGTCTCTTGGAGATAAGAGTGGAGAAGTGTCTGGACACACACGTGGATTGGTTGTCCAACGGCCGTCCAGTGGAAACTTCAGCGTGTGTGGCTGATTCACGATACGAAGAAACTCGCCTCCCTCGGCAGGAAACAACGGTCAAGCGCACAGACTGATTTTCAAAATAAAACTTCAGAAAACGAATTCTTCCAGAAGATGAGTGAGTGAGCTACAGTAAGCTTTACTGTAACTCCAGCTGAAACGTGGGTCTATTTGACCGGAACGTCTCCAGCCTTTCCAGAGGAGAGAAGCAGGTTGACTTAGTTCTCCCCAAAAGCACTAAAGGGAAAATGCAGGAAGTGCCGATTTATAGGGGAGGTGGGGTCTGACCCACCTCCTTAACGACCACTGGCTGGTTTAACAAAATAAAAGATGGAAGTTTGATCCCATAGGCAGAAATGTCTCTTGACGGACAACAGGAAAACTGTTTACATAAACGACCAGTTGAACTGGTCTGTTGAGTCTAGCTTGAAGACAAAACAAGAGAAGGAAGAGAACAGCTCTTACCCTGACTCCTGCCTTAGAGACAGAGCCTACTTGCTCTGCAGAAATAAAACCAGCAGAAGGTCACAGTCATGCAAGTAACAGATCATCATTGAAATGACAAAAATATACTGTTGATCAATTCTGAATTAACACACATTAATAAGAAAGTTCAATCTGATTAATTAGTGTCCATTAATTCATAATAATTGTAAAAAATATAAGTGTCCAATCGTCTCCTTGAGGGCTTCAAGAAGGTGTAACACTTAGAGTTTCAAAGAGATGCAGAGAGGTGTACTTGAAGGTCAAGCCTAAAATATCAGAGGTTAGGTGTATCACTACAGTCCCCCTTTTTGGAAGTCATCGCCTGTCCTTGGAGATGAGTTCCAACACGAAAGGATACCACCGAATGTCTCTGACCTCTATGTAATCCAGCAAGTGAAAAAAATTTTTTTTTTCAAAATTATACTCCCATAATGTTTTTGGAAATTCCATACTGTTCGTAGGTAATCCCATTGCGGTAAGCTTTCAATCCTTTGGAAACATAGTCTGTTAACCCATGGAAAACTGAGTCTGTGATCCCTTGGAAAACAAAGTCTTATAATCCACAACGGTAAATCCACAACGATGGGGGTTATTGATTTCATCAGCAAGAATGGTTTTTAATCAGCATGTAGAGGGGATCCCTCGATTGAAGCAGAGGAGGCGGGCCTTGGATGAAGGTTGAAGACCAACGTTGGATCAGCAGGTCCCCACATCGAAGGTTGCAGGCTGGATGGCTTCCAGTCGGTGCCACCCTGGTTCAATGTGTCATGCAATTATGTGGTTTTAGGTGGGCTTATGATTGGGATTCTACATTAAGCCTTACCTATATGCACCTGGTATGTAAGCTATCATGGATTAGATCAGCTAAAATTACCAATTAAGGGGTGGATCAATGCTGTAAAAATCAGATATAGGGATCTATACCTATAGAAATGTGGAGGGCTTCTGTAACGAAGGCCTCTTCATTCAAACTATTCCTCCATTCATTATTTAGTTTAGGTTAAACTAAAAATAAAAAATGAAAACTAGTTTGGTCTAAATGTCTGTTGTCTTTTAGACGAACGACGCAAGATTTGGTATTCCCTATAAATTTTGAAGTCTATGGCGAGACTCATCAAAATTCATTCATTCATTCATTCAACCTTTATTTAGTCAGGTAAATCTTTTGAACCTCATGGGCTCATTTACGAAAGCGACCTGCTAAAACTAAAGAACAATGAACAGCAGTGGTAGAATTTCCTTAAACAATAAACAATAAACAAACAAACAATAAACAATAGAAAACAAAAGAGAGAAAAAAACAAAAGAAAGTTTTTTTTTTTTTTTTTTTTAACAAAGTATCAAAAAACTAGCAAAACATTATAAGGTAGACGTATAAAATCAAAGACAGGAACAAATCTGCATTGGTTTTTGCCAGGATTCCAACAGATTCTGAAAACCATTTAGAGAAGTCAAGGTCGAGAGCTTCAGATCTTTTTGTAAGATATTCCATGAAGCAGGAGCGGAGTAGGAGAAGGCCCTTTTTCCAAGTTCAGTCCTCACTGACGGAACACTGCAGGTAATCATGTCCTGAGAGCGCACACTGTAGCTGCACTCACGCAAAGACATGTAGGAGGAGATGTATGAGGGCAGCAGACCAAGAAGTGATTTAAAGATGAAAATGTACCAGTGGAAGAGTCTGCGTGAGGTTAATGATGTCCAGTTAACCAGTGAATACAGGGTGCAGTGGTGGGTACGATAATCACAACCAGTTATGAATCTTAGTGCACCATGATAGACAACATCCAACATCCGCAGGGTGCTTGTAGGAGCATTCATGTAGAGAATGTCACCGTAATCAATGGAGGGAAGGAAAGTCACAGACACAAGGCGTTTCCTGACATTCAGTGATAGACATGATCTGTAAGTCTATGGCCTCATCAAAATGAATAGATCTAGAATAGAAACGATCGAATCGGTTCTACCTAAATGATTGGGAGGTCAGTGTAGATTATAGTACCTTAAGTAGTATTGATCTACAATGACTTTTCAAAGATTGAGATCTTTAACAAAATGAACAGCATGTTGGCATAGTTAAATCCATTTAAATCTTCAACTAATCAACAATCAAAACCTCTATTGGCTGGGAGTGTTCAGAAAACAATAACAACGTCAATAACAACAAAAGTAGCAATCAAGCAACTAAAAACAACGTTTCACTACGTCAAACTCACTCTGGTTGTCAGATTACAACGTGTCACACCCCAGAAATACAGTCTAAACTGATTAGATTATTTACTAACCTGTGTTTGGACGACCTTGTTTTCCCATGAAGTCTGTGAGTTTGCGAGATCTTTGTCGTTTGTGGGGTTATTGAAATCTTTGTCCTTGACATGGGCATGACCTAACATCACCCCCTGTGATCATGAGGGACCACGCGCACGGGTGTGGACGTCCGTCCATGGGCACGAGTTAGGATGCCATTGTTTAGTTTATGCCGTTCACGCAGCTTAGAGTAGACAGTACGCAGGAACTTCTTAGGTTTTGGCCAACGTATCTCTGTACGTTTACCTCTTTCTGCGTAATACAGGTGTGTCACAACTGTCGGCGCCGTCGCAGGCGTGTCTCTGTCGTTGTGATGTATGTCTTCCCACTTCATGAATGAAGAGGTGCTCTTTGAGTCTGTAAGAACTATGTCATCTCTGAGTAGTTCTACATTCAAATGCTCTTGAACCAAGGTTTCATTGAAAGCTTGGCTGATAACTGAATTACCTGTCCCAGAGGACAGCACAGCGTTCCCGGTGTGTGATCCACGGATCTCTACACCATCCTCTACCCGTGGTAGGAAGTGTGAGTCTGCCCCCCTTTTGTTTGAGGAGGGGTCCTCAAAATCTGTAACCATGGAGTCCAAGTGACTGTCAGCGTGTTGTAGACCGTCACTTTCAGGACTCGGATGTCCTTGAACCAAGACTTCACTGAAATCTTGGCTGTTTGCTGAATTACCTGTCCCACAGGACAGTACAGCGTCATCGGTGTGGGACCCTTGGACACCCATTCCTGTGATAAGGCTGAATATTTGAAGGTTGTTTTACCCAGAGGAGCACACAATACCAACTGTTCACTTTGACTCAAATGGTCTACATTAAAAAGTGTTAACACACTCCTATTTGTGTCTAATCATTAGTGTGAGAACTATAAAAGACTAGTTAGTCAATTTGTATTAAGTACAGTTTGACTCCCATCACCCTTTGGAGCACAAGTTAGGAGTCATCAGGACTCTGTACCACAGAGCAGACAGCGTCCCCACTAACTCAGCAGCCAGACAGAAGGAGAAATCACACACAAAACAGGCTCTAGAGAAATGTGGATATCCTAACTGGGCCTTCCTGAAAGCAGAGAAGAAACCCAAACAGGACTCCAGCCAGCCATCAGGTGAAAAGAAGGAACCCAGACCCAGACCAGTGGTCATTCCGTATGTTGCGGGAGTTTCAGAGACATTGAGACGTTTATTTTCTAAACACAACGTCCCAGTGGCTTTTAAACCCCAAAATACATTACGACAAAGACTGGTTCATCCCAAAGATCCAGTCCCCCGGCACAAACAGAGTAATATTGTGTATGCTGTTCAGTGTCAGGAGGGCTGTGATCAGTCTTACATCGGGGAAACTAAACAGCCACTGGCCAAAAGGATGGCCCAGCACAGAAGATCAACATCATCAGGTCAGGACTCTGCGGTCTACACTCATCTCCAGGCCAGCGGTCACTCTTTCAGGGATGAAGATGTTCACATCCTTGATAGAGAGGAACAATGGTTTGAGAGAGGAGTAAAGGAGGCCATCTTTGTGAAAAGAAACCGTCCATCATTAAACAGAGGTGGAGGCCTCCGGGTTCAACTGTCCCCCACTTACAATGCTGTTATTGCTAGTATCACTCAGCCCTCTGTGAATAGCAAACAACCATCAGGGTGTTAACGATCCATCGTCAGGCTGATGGTCCTCCTTGATCATGTGAGCAGCTGGTTTCGGCTGTCATCAGCCAACTGGTTGATCCACTGTGGGAGGGTGCTATTTATAAGACTGAGCTGAACACAGCTTCTCAGACTGAGGAAGTCTTTCGGACGAAAGACGAAACGTTTCTACAGTTTTTTTTTTTTTTGCTTTGTTTTGTTTTGTTTTTTGAATGTCCAGAGGACCAGACTTAGCTTTTTTGGATTTTTCTACCTGGATTATTGAGCATGCATCAGGGTATAAAGTATACAGTATATGTGTTGTGATTTATCTGTATTTATGTTAATGTTTGTTTATGTTTATTGAATTTGTTCATTTTTTTTTACAAAAGAAAAAATACAAGACAATCCCATAAATGATAATGTACAAAATATAAAAAAATGAAAGGTAGCAGAAAGAAGAATAAATCTTATTATATCTGCCCCTTTTTTCCAACAATCAGATTAAATAATAATAATAATAATAATTGTCTAAGCTTGTCATCTGCGTATGTTTCCCATACACAGACGAAATTCGTCTCTGCATTTAACCCAACCACCTACCAGGCGGTGCAGTGAGCAGCCATAGAAGGCGCTCGGGGAGCTGGAGAAATAGGTGTGCACTCATAGACACCCCAAGATGTGTAATCTTCAACCAACAGTACAAAATGACTAACTCTTTCTAATTTTCTAACTAATACAATACACATTACGCTATTTCATATATATTTTTTAACACATTCGTTTTGATCATTTTCTTAAATGTAAACATTGACTTGGCATTTTTAACTACATTCTCCAAGCCATTCCATAATCTAATTCCCTGGATTGAGGTAGAACGTCCCTTCAAACTAGTTCTGAATTGTGGTTTTACAAACATCTCTGTCCCCTTAAGATTATAACAACTTTGTCTTTTAACAAAATGCATTTGGATATTTAAAGGTAATGCATTATTTTGAGCCCTATACATAACTGATAAAATATTATAGTCTACCAAATCATGGAACTTCAATAACTTCAGTTGATAAAATAATGTACTTGATGGATGACGGTAATGTTTTCTAGTGATAATTCTTACAGCTCTTTTCTGTAATACAAAAATAGGCTTTGTGATTGTTTTACACACTTTCCCCCAAACATCAATACAATAGATTAAGTGTGGAACAATGATTGTGTTATACAACAAATACAGAGCTTTATCATTCAATAGGTCTCTGACTTTGTACAGTACTGCAATCGATTTAGCTATTTTTATTCTTACAGAATTTATGTGTTGTTTCCATGTCAGTTTGTCATCAATGATAACACCCAAAAACTTCACCTCACTCACTCTACAAATCTCAACACCCTCAATTTTGAGTGGAACATCAACAGTTTTCTTTTTATTACTGAATATCATGTAATTAGTTTTTTCTAGATTTAATGATAATTTATTTATTTTAAACCAAGTTTGTATCTTGACAAATTCTGTCTTTATCAATTCCAACATTTGTTCTATATCTTTGTAGTAATATAGGACGGGGTCAGTTTACTGACTTACCTATATTTTAGATGTATAAATTGGCAGGGTTTAGACTGACACAAAAATACATCATTAATTAAACGGGTTCTCTCTTTTTCAGCTTAATACCAATAATTCTATACCTTGACCAGATGTAATTCACAGGAAACGTTAAACTTATGTTGGCACAGCAGGACTGGACCATTTATTTAACATAATTGTAAATTACATCACACATTTGTACATGATTGGTTGATTATTTTTCCTATAATTAACTTCAGCACAGATGAAATATAGGAACAACAGAACAAGTGAAGGATGATATTTTACTCATTTCTGCAGGTACATTAACTTAGTTTCTGGCTTAGGAAGATAAAGGTTTAGGAGGAAGGAAATGGAGGAAAAGAAGTTAAGAGTCAGGGTATCTTGATGTGTTTAACCAGAAGCATGGCAGCTCTCCGGCTGAACTCGGCTACACGTTGGTACCCTTGGCAAAGCATTTGACGACTTTTACCTCGTGAAGATGGTCAGTCTCCCTCGGTCCAGTTTGGTCAGTTCGTTTACCATTCTCAGCGTCTCCAGACGTGCGCCTTGACTCGAACCGAAAGTAACGGCAGCTCCTGGTGTTGTTTTCAAGATAAGACGTTCCTTAAAGGAATGTCAATAAAAGAGAGCTTTTTCAGCTGTTGATGATGACTTAACAGGCATGTTATAAGTCTTTAACTGAATGATGTGGTCATTAGCGTGTTGACCAGACGATCATCAGTTCTCTGGGGAACCTCATGGCATTGAGGTCCTCAGCAAAACTTCGTCAGTTCCAGCAAAAGCTTAGAACTTTAAGGAAGGATCTCAGATCAGTGACTTGTTGTTTCCCCATTGGTCCAAACGAACCAGTGGGATGAAGGTCACTCGGATATCAGTTTTTAGAACAGAGAAGAAGTTGTTTAGAATGAAGAGAGAGAAACAGATTGACTGGAGCCAGCTTCATAAAACAACTGATTGAAACTGCATTCTAACTTCTAACAAAACTGATCGAGTTCAGTCTGACATATTAATTCACTTTCACCGTTTGATTCATCATATGAAGAAGTGATCATTATTTTGAAATACCATTGGATTTCCAACTTGAATTAAACAGTTTGAATTAAACAGTCTTTGACTTAACAAACATTGAATTCAATAATGCTTATACAAGTAACACAAGGTTATTCATTAACACAAAAATAGAGGAATAAGAGAGTCTCTTATGACTTATTGTGTTTTGATTCAAAATAATGTAATAAAATAGTGTTAATGTCCTTTTTCTGAGAGTATCAGTGAAAAGGTGTCACTGGGACAGTTCAAGTATCAGAGCGGGCATGGTCATGTCCACTACATCTCCCCCCTTTTGGAAGTCATCGCCAGTCCTTGGGGATGGGGTCCAACACGAAAGGAAACCTTGAACTGTCTCTGATCTTGAAGTAATCCAGCAAGTGGAAAAAAAAATCAAAAATTATAATCCCATAATGTTTTTGGAAATTCCATACTGTTTGTAGGTAATCCCATAGCGGAAAGCTTTTAATCCTTTGGAAAACAAAGTCTTATAATCCACAGCGGTAATTCCACAACGGTAATTCCATATCGATTAGAGTTGTTGATTTCATCAGCAACAATTGTTTTTATCAGCATGTAGAGGGGATCCCTCGATTGACGCAGAGGAGGCGACCCTTGGATGAAGGTTGAAGACCAACGTTGAAGTAGCAGGTCCCCACATCGAAGGTTGAAGGCTGGTTGGTTTCCAGTCCGTGCCACTCTGGTTCTATGTGTCATGCAATTATGTGGTTTTAGGTGGGCTTATGATTGGGATTTTACATTAGCCTTACCTATATGCACCTGGTATGTAAGCTATCATGGTTTAGATCAGCTATAACTACCAATTAAGGGGTGGATCATGCATCAAAGTTAAATATAGGGATCTACGTCTATAGACGGTTCAGGAGGGCTTCTGTAACGAAGGCCTCTTCTTCCAAACTATTCCTCCATTCATAACTTAGCTTAAAGTTAAACTAAAATAGAAAATATAGTTTGGTCTAAATGTCTGTTGTCCTTTAAGACGACGACGTAGGATTTGGTATTCCCTATAAATTTTGAAGTCTATGGCGAGACTCATCAAAATGAATAGATGATCTAGAATAGAATCGATCGAATCGGTTCAAATTAGAAATTGTGAGATCAGTGTAGATTATAGTACCTTAAGTAGCATTAATCTACAATGACACTTCAATTACTGAGGTTTAACAAAATGAAAACTGCATGTTGGCATAGTTAAATCCATTTAAGTCTTCAACTTATCATTAATAAAAACCTCTTTTGGCTGGGAGTGTTCAGAAAACAATATCAAGCTTCAATAACAACAAAAGTAGCAACTAAGCAACTAGAAAACAACGTTTCACTGCTTCAACTCACTCCTGTCGTCAGATTCCAACGTGTATCACACAATAAAAACAGGTCTTAGCTTTATAACCGATGTCAATTAAATCCTGCAGATTTAAACGGTTGTTAAGGTTAGTTTTTTGTTGTGGGTTTTTAGACTTAGCGTTTCTAAGTTCTAGTTGGAGCCGTTTCTTTTAGCAACTAATATAGTTTAAACTGTTTAGTTTATTTACTATCGTGTGCTTGGACGACCTTAATTTCCCATGAAGTCTGTGAGTTTGCGAGATCTTTGTCGTTTGTGGGGTTATTTAAATCTTTGTCTGTGTCTTGGGCATGACCTAACATCACCCCCCTGAGGTCATGGGGGACCACGAACACAGGTGAGGACGTCCGTCCATGGGCACAAGTTAGGATGCCATTGTTTAGTTTAAGCTGTTCTCGCAGCTGAGAGTAGACAGTACACAGGAACCTTTTAGGTTTCGGCCAACCTTTCTTCTTACGTTTACCTCTTTCTGTGTAATTCAGGTGTGTCACAACTGTCGGCACAGTCGCAGGCGTGTCTGATTGTTCAGACTGCGACGGGTCACTGTTGTTGGTGTGCGAGCGTTTCCCCCCTTTGGCTGAAGAGGGGCTCTTTGAGTCTGTAGAAACTATGTCATTTCTTATTAGTTCTAGACTCAAATGCTCTTGAACCAAGGTTTCCTCGAAAGCTTGGCTGATTGCCGATTTATCTATCCCAGAGGACAGAACAGCGTCTTCGGTGTGGGATCCGTGGATCTCCACACCTTCTTCTACCTGTGGTAGGTAGTGTTCAGTGAGTGCTGATTGTTCCAGCTCGCAGAGGATGTTCTCATGTTGGGCCAGGGTTGGGTCCAACTGTTGGGTCTCTTCTGCCTCATCTCTATTTGAAGGTTCACTTACCGGGCTTGTGATCTCGGTTGGGGAGTCATCCGTGCCTTCTGCGGTACTATCTGTTAGACAGACCGTGTCATGACCTTCAGGATCTTGTTGACTGTCAGCATTTTGTTCGCTGTCAGCATCTTTATTGTCAACATCTGTGGCATCTGTGTCGATGTCATTGTTGTTAACTGTGAGCTCTGAGTTTTTGTGAAAGATAGTGCTGCACATTGCTCCAGGTAGGTCAATGTTGATAGTGTCATTATCAATGATAACGTCACTCATTGTATCAGGTTGGTCAAGCACTGTAACATTCAAATCTACTAACAAACTACTTACTTCCTCTGTCTCTTCCGAGCATAGAGGTGTTGGGCCATTTTTCTGGGACATTCGTGACACTTTGCATGTCTCGAACTGTTCCGTTCGAGGCGCGGGAGGTGCAGTTCCGAGGCTCAGGGGTTTCTGTTGGGACCACGCATTGTTACATGAGTTTAGGTCCTCATACTTCAATTTCTTTTGAAGTTCACCCACCGGTAGACCTTGGTTTTCACCCACCTGGTTCGTTCGGAACCATTTTGGGTCTCTTAAAGAGTGAACACCTACCTTTTGTGGTTCGTTGCTTGTCTCAGATTCTTCAATCTGAGGTGCTTTAGGAGCGGGGCTCCCTTTAAACCATTGTGAGTCACTGTTCCAGCTGGCACCAACCTTTCGTTGTTTGTCAGTTTTAAAATCTTGTTTATTCTTGCTTGCATTATCCAACCTTTCTAACAACCGACGTATGTTCTCCATCTCCTCTGAGGTCAGAGGGCCTTTGATACGACAGCGTTTATTCTCGCTTTCTATAGGAGAGAGAACCTCTTCTATTTTTAGCGACTGGGATACGACCTTTTGACCTGGGCACACCTCAGAGGGTGTTTTGCTTTGCATGTGAGCCTCAAAAGCAGTTACAGCACCCTGTATAATTTCATCCAAAGATGTTACTTCTAATTGACACCAGGTGTACAATGGCAACTTGAATCTAATATCAGAGATTAGATTATTTCTGAAAACAGATTTGAAAAGCGTCTGCTCTTCAAGTCCCGGTTCCATTATGTCGCCTGCATACGCCTTGAAAATCCTGTCAAAGAAATGCAAAGGATGTTCATCTTTTTCCTGCAAGACATTTCGGGCAGCTAAGTAGTCACCACACAATGAGAGAGATTTTCTCTCTGTGCAAGGTGCAGGGGGAGCAGGTCCTCATACATGCATGTCCACTACATCTTCACCTAAACAGAAAAATGTGGTATCATCAGCAAAAAGTACACATTTAAAGAGTCCTGACACATTTACCAAGTCATTCACATATAAAATAAAAAGCTTTGGTCCAAGTACAGAGCCTTGGGGAACTCCACATGTGATATTACAGAGGTCAGATCTTACATCATTTATTTGTACAAATTGTTTCCTATCTTTCAAGTAGCTAGATACCCACTGTAATGCTGGTCCTCTAATACCATATTTGTTCAATTTTTCAAGGAGAATGGTGTGATCAATAGTATCAAATGCTTTTTTTAAATCAACAAAAATACTGATACAATATTGTTTTTGATCGACAGCAGTAGTTATTTGTTCCATTAATTCCATGAGAGCCATTGATGTAGAGTTTTTTGCTCTAAACCCATACTGACTGTTGCTTAGAATATTTTGTTTATCTATAAATTGATCTAGTCTGTTCACAAATAGTTTTTCAAGAATTTTTGAAAACTGTGGTAACAAGGATATAGGTCTATAATTGTTGAACACACATTTATCACCATTTTTAAAAAGAGGAACTACCTTAGCTACTTTCATATTATCTGGAAATATTCCTGTTGAAAATGATAAATTACATATATATGTAAACGGCTCAATAACATGGCTCATTATGTCCTTTACAAACATCATATCCATGTCCACCCAGTCTTTTGATCTCTTGTCTGTAAGATTTTTTACTACATTCATTATTTCCTCTTTGTTAGTTCCATTTAGAAAAATACTATTTGCACAACCTGTAATTGAATGGATCACATTATTATCTACTTTTGGTATTTTAGCTGCAAGGCTTGATCCAACATTCACAAAATATTGATTAAATCCATTTACAATTTCATTTTCATCATGAACTTCATCGTTGTCTTTTACAAAATATTTTGAAATACCAGTTTTTGCTTTATGATTCTTCAGAACACTATTCATTACTCGCCATGTTGCTTTCATATCACCATTACTTTTATCTAATAATTTACTATAATATTCTTTCTTATGTTTCCTTATAATCCCTACTAATTTATTTTTATACTTTTTATATTTTTCTTCAGCGCTCTGACTTCGCAATTTCAAGAAACATGAATACAAATAATTCTTTTTTTTACAAGCATTTCTCAACCCTTTTGTCATCCATGGTTGATCAACCGTATTTCTCTTTGTGTAATTTGTTTGCACACAATTCTTTTCATACAGAGCTTCCAAGATATTCATAAACTCATCATATGCTCTGTTCACATCATCAACATACACTTCATTCCAGTCTTGTTTATCTAGATCCTCTTTTAATTTTTCCAAAACTTTTTTTGACGTGTAATCAAGTGTGTAAGCAGTTTAACGAGCTGCAACATGTGGTCAGCTCTGCTCAAGGAGCAGACAGTATCTTAATCGCTTTTTTTATGTGTTTTGTGGTAGTTTAACTATGCATGGTGCATTCAGACTGTTTGATTAGCTTGTAATTATATAAAGTGTGAACTTGTAAGTTTAAGATTAGTGCATGTGAGATTATATGTAAAACATTAAGTAATAAGTGAACACTAAAGTGAATACAGGCTTGTAAATAGAATAAATGAAGCCACATACACACATTGTATAAAATGCATTATCAGTGACATTTCAAAGCTTGCAAAAGATATATAAATGTATAAAAAGCTTGTCCAAAGCTGTAAAATCCAACACACCCTCTTTTGGTCCACCATAAATGGTAAATGGTAGACCACCAGCCGTTTGATTTTACAGATACTGTATCTTGTTTCTGCCAACTGCAGTTGATTCTGGTGGTCACCTGGTGAGAAGTCATCTGTGGGCTGCATCAAGGGAAACACAGTTCCTGTTCCAGTCTCAGTTTTAGCCTGAATAAATTTAGTAACACGCAAAGGCAGGTGTGAGGCTGAGACTGGAAGTTTCATTCTAGCACAAGGTATAATGCACACTACCAAAACACAAAAAATAATACGAATCTAAGATCTTTAACATAATATGACCAAAAGTGCTAAAAGCATAAGCTAAGTTAGTGAAATTGGTGACTCTTCTTAATCTTTAATTTTTCAATTAGGGCATTTACCACAGCCCTTGGTGCTGACTAAGTTCTCTGTAATCTCTCCTGAACTATTGTACCTCTGGACTGTTTGATGTACCACCTACCTCTCATCTAGAGGTGTGACTTCTAAGTCTGATCTGACAACCCATTTCTCTCCACCCTCTTTTGACCTGCCTGTTAATCCCCTCCTACCATTCAGTTGTTTCTACCTCATGCACTGGAGACCAGGCCCTACATTTTGTGAGCCCCAGCGGTTGACCCTTGGTTGTTTATGCTGGCAGTGAGAGTGACTGTGAATGACACAGTATTATATACAGTACACATAATAATGATGTAAGTAAGGAACACTGCCACCTAAGGGTTCTGGAACAGACCCACGGTTAAAACACCTCCAAACCTGTGAAAACACCAAATGAATAAACCTTCAAAGTTATTAAAACATTCTAAAACTTGCTAAAAATACTCAAATAGTAAACCTTAAACATTAATGGGAAGGGGGCGCTGTTGAACGGTCAATGGAGTAGAACGTGGGCGGCAGTAGCTCCTGCCAATTTCATTTAAAATTATTATTCAGTTGTTCTTTTCCTTGTAAACCAAGTTTTAGTTATCTACTCTTTTGTAGTCTGGTCTTGTGTATACATTCTTACACCTCGTGGCAATGTCAGGAAGGGGAAAATCTCGTACTAAACAGACGCAGCTAAAATCATGCTCACAGGCCTCGGCCTCTTCGCCTTAAGAACCATGTGTCGTAAAGGCCCCGACTCAGTTGAACCCGGACGCTGACACCCTAAAGCTCAAATTACTGTCTTCTTTGAGGGAGGATGTTGCCGGCATTATTAAGAAGGAACTTCAAGAGGTTCTTGGAG
The DNA here is from genome assembly GCA_038048925.1 of Garcialebias charrua. Lineage (NCBI taxonomy): Eukaryota > Metazoa > Chordata > Actinopteri > Cyprinodontiformes > Rivulidae > Garcialebias > Garcialebias charrua. The sequence goes on from JBBPBX010034556.1 coordinate 24,781, forward strand.
ATGCTTTGTTGTCCATCAAAGCTGAGCTACAAGCCGTGAAGACACAGCTAGCAAGGGACATGCTAAGTTGGTTAAGCTAACGGCTACGGTGGGGGATGTGGAGGAGGCGCTCACGGGTTGCACCGATGACATCGCCGGCATGAAAACTACTCTGGAGCAGCTTATGACTAAGGTCACCATGCTGGAAGACAAGTGTGAGAACTTAGAGTCAAGATCGCGCCACAACAATATCAGGATCATCGACGTGGAGGAGGGTGCTGACTCCTGCTCAACTACTGCTGTGGCCGCATTATTGAAGGAAGCGCTCAGGCTGGAAAAGGAACCGCTGGTGGACTGGTCTCATCGCTCTCTTCAACCCAAACCCAAACCAGGCGATTGACCTTGAGTAATTGTGTGTAGGCTTCATTACTAGAGTGACTGTCTGGGCATTCTACGTCGTGCGAGGGAGTGCCAGCGGATTAAAGTCGGAGCTGGACTATATCAATCTTTCCAGATCACACTGCTAAGGTTGCTCGGGCTCGTGCAGCCTTCAGTGAGGTAAAGTGGCTACTTTGTGGCATTGAAGGGATCAGGTAAAGACTTGTTTATCCAGCGCAGCTGCGCATTACTTACAAAGGAGTGGTAAAAGAGTTTACTGCATCCAAGGACACAAAGCATTATGTTCAGACTTTGATTTCTGAGTGAACCCTGTGCTTGGGTGAATATATCGTTCTTAACATTCATTCAGACTTGAGGCCTATTTCCATCACTTTGGTTTTTAAAGTTATGTTTATATACTGCTCAAGTTAGAACTTAGTAATGTTCATGAGCATCTATACTGATATTTATCGTTGTGTAGCAGCGGATTCGGATGAGAACGTTATCAGCGTTATAATCGCTGTGAAGAGGCAGTGTGTTTCCGTGAAGCAGGAAGTGTTGTTTTTTGTGTTTTTCAGCTTATGTAACCGTTTACCTAAACCTAACCTTAAGCCTGACCCAGATGTCCAACCCTAAACCTAACCTCAGCTCTCCTTTGTGCCTAAACCTAACCAAGACCCTAAACCTAACCAAGAAACTTTGAAAAGAATGAAATCGAAACCTAAGCACATAGGTATAGACGGAGCATGTTGTCATCCATTGTAACAGTGATAACGTACCTTTAAACCTTGTAACAGGTACAACAGGGGCATGTTGAGCGATACGAACGAGGGTGATAACAGATGATAGCGCCCATTTAATGGACTGATAACATCCGAAGCGGGTGATTTTTCTCCATCATACAGGGATTTTGCGGTTCTCAATCTTGTTGTAATATAATAAAAATAATCTTAGAGTAGTATAATAATGCACATTATTATACTATAATGCACAGTATTCTAATTTGGAGTTTGGTGGGGGTTATTAGCTGGTTTTTGTTAAATACACTTCTGTATCTGCTCGCTCTTCTTTATCTCGGTGTTCACGTTTTATTGTGAATAACTGCTGTGTATTGCACTGCTGTCTCCACTGTTCTGTTTTTTTTTGTATGGAGACTCTGGGTGTTGTTTTGTTATGGGTTTACTTTAAGGTATGGGTTGTGGGGAGGTCCATCTCAGCTCTTTATGGTTGTTTTTATATTCATTTTCCTAAATGCTTAATACTACTGTAGACCCCATTACGACAGGTCCAGGCACCTCTCTTTGTTTCATTAGCTTGAATATCAAGGGCATGGGCCACCCTGTTAAAAGATCTCAAGTTTTTTCCCACCTCAAGCAGATAAAGCCCTCGGTGGTGTTTTTACAAGAGACTCATCTTCACATTAAGGATCACAACAGGTTGCGTTGCTCTTGGATGAATCAAGTTTTTCACTCAGATTTTAATTCCAAATCAAGAGGAGTGGCCATTTTAATTAATAAAACAGTACAATTCTCACCCACTGATGTCATAGCTGATAAATATGGCAGATATGTAATAGTTGCTGGAACACTAATGCAGAAAAAGGGTCTTCTGGTTAATGCAGAAAAAGGTTCTTCTGGTTAATATATCCCCTCCCTGGGCTGCCACCTTACCGTGGTGGAGGGGTTTGAGTGTCCCAATGATCCTAGGAGCTATGCTGTCAGGGGCTTCATGCCCCTAGTAGGGTCACCCAAGGCAGACAGGTCCTAGGTGAGGGACCAGACAAAGTGCAGCCCGAAGACCCCTTATGATGAGTAAAATAAATGGACAAAATGTTCCCTCGCCCGGACGCGGGTCACCGGGGCCCCACTCTGGAGCCAGGCCCGGAGGTGGGGCACGTTGGCGAGCGCCTGGTGGCCGGGCTTTCACCCATGGAGCTCGGCCGGGCACAGCCCGAAGAGGAGACGTGGGTCCCCCTTCCCATGGGCTCACCACCTATGGGAGGGGCCAAAGGGGTCGGGTGCAATGTGGGATGGGTGGTGGCCGAGGGCGGGGACCCTGGCGGTCTGATCCTCGGCTACAGAAGCTGGCCATTGGGACATGGAATGTCACCTCTCTGGTGGGGAAGGAGCCTGAGCTAGTGTGTGAGGTTGAGAGGTTCCGACTAGAAATAGTCAGACTCACCTCAACGCATGGCTCTGGCTCTGGAACCAGTTTCCTTGAGAGGGGTTGGACACTCTTCCACTCTGGAGTTGCCCCTGGTGAGAGGCGCCGAGCAGGAGTGGGCATACTTGTTGCCCCCCATCTTGGTGCCTGTACGTTGGGGTTCACCCCGGTGAACGAGAGGGTAGCCTCCCTTCGCCTACGTGTGGGGGGACGGGCTCTGACTGTTGTTTGTGCCTATGCGCCAAACGGCAGCGCAGATTACCCACCCTTTTTGGAGTCCTTGGAGGGGGTATTGGAGAGTGCGCCTCCTGGGGACTCCCTTGTTCTGCTGGGGGACTTCAACGCTCACGTGGGCAATGACAGTGAGACCTGGAGGGGTGTGGTTGGGAGGAACGGCCCCCCTGATCTGAACCCGAGTGGTGTTCTGTTGTTGGACTTCTGTGCTCGTCATGGATTGTCCATAACGAACACCATGTTCAGGCATAAGGGTGTACATATGTGCTCTTGGCACCAGGACACCCTAGGTCGCAGTTCGATGATCGACTTTGTTGTCGTCTCATCTGATCTGCGGCCGCATGTCCTGGACACTCGGGTGAAGAGAGGGGCGGAGCTGTCAACTGACCACTACCTGGTGGTGAGTTGGCTCCGATGGTGGGGGAGGATGCCGGTCAGACCTGGCAGACCCAAACGTATTGTGAGGGTCTGCTGGGAACGTCTGGCAGAGTCTCCCGTAAGACGGAGCTTTAACTCCCACCTCCGGGAGAGCTTTGAACACGTTCCGAGGGAGGCGGGGGACATTGAGTCCGAGTGGGCCATGTTCCGCGCCTCTATTGTCGAGGCAGCTTATCAGAGTTGTGGCCGCAAGGTTGTTGGTGCCTGTCGTGGTGGCAACCCTCGAACCCGGTGGTGGACACCGGCGGTGAGGGATGCTGTCAGGCTGAAGAAGGAGTCCTATTGGGCCTTTTTGGCCTGTGGGACCCCGGAAGCAGCAGATAGGTACCGACAGTCCAAGCGGCATGCGGCTCGGGTGGTTGCTGAGGCAAAAACTCGGGCGTGGGAGGAGTTCGGAGAGGCCATGGAGAATGACTTCCGTACGGCTTCGAGGCGATTCTGGTCCACCATCCGGCGTCTCAGGGGGGGAAAGCGGTACGCGACCAACACCATTTATGGTGGGGATGGCGTGCTGTTGACCTCAACTCGGGATGTTGTGAGTCGGTGGGCGGAGTACTTCGAAGACCTCCTCAATCCTACTGGCACGTCTTCCACTGAGGAAGCGGAGCCTGGGGACTTTGGGTCGGGCTCTCCAATCTCTGGAGCTGAGGTCACCGAGGTGGTTAAAAAGCTCTGCGGTGGCAGGGCTCCAGGGGTGGATGAGATTCGCCCTGAGTTCCTTAGGGCTCTGGATGTTGTGGGGTTGTGTTGGCTTACGCGACTCTGCAATATCGCGTGGACATCGGGGGCAGTTCCCTTGGATTGGCAGACTGGGGTGGTGGTTCCCCTATTCAAAAAGGGGGACCGTAGGGTGTGTTCCAACTATAGGGGGATCACACTCTTAAGCCTCCCTGGTAAGGTCTATTCAGGGGTTCTGGAGAGGAGGGTCCGTCGGATAGTCGAACCTCGGATTCAGGAGGAGCAGTGTGGTTTTCGTGCTGGTCGTGGAACACTGGACCAGCTCTACACCCTCAGCAGGGTCCTGGAGGGCGCGTGGGAGTTTGCCCAACCAGTTTACATGTGCTTTGTGGACTTGGAGGGGGGTTCTGTGGGGGGTACTCCGGGAGTATGGGGTACCAGGCCCATTGATATGGGCTGTTAGGTCCCTGTACGACCGGTGTCAGAGCTTGGTCCGCATTGCCGGTAGTAAGTCAGGCTCGTTTCCAGTGAGAGTTGGACTCCGCCAAGGTTGCCCTTTGTCACCGATTCTGTTCATAACTTTTATGGACAGAATTTCTAGGCGCAGCCAAGGTGTTGAGAGGATCCGTTTTGGTGGCCTTAGAATCGCTTCTCTGTTTTTTGCAGATGATGTGGTCCTATTGGCTTCATCAGATCGTGATCTACAGCTTTCGCTGGAGCGGTTTGCAGCCGAGTGTGATGCGGCCGGGATGAGGATCAGTTCCTCCAAATCCGAGGCCATGGTCTTGAGCCGGAAAAGGGTAGCATGCCCTCTCCGGGTCGGGGATGAGGTCCTGCCCCAAGTGGAGGAGTTTAAGTATCTCGGGGTCTTGTTCACGAATGAGGGAAAACTGGAGCGTGAGATCGATAGGCGGATAGGTGCAGCATCCGCAGTGAAGCGGGCGCTGTACCGGTCTGTCGTGGTGAAGAGAGAGCTGAGTCGAAAGGCAAAGCTCTCAATTTACCGATCGATCTACGTTCCCACCCTCATCTATGGTCATGAGCTTTGGGTTATGACCGAAAGAACAAGATCTCGGATACAAGCGGCTGAAATGAGTTTTCTCCGCAGGGTGTCTGGACTCTCCCTTAGAGATAGGGTGAGAAGCTCAGTCATCCGGGAGGGACTCGGAGTAGAGCCGCTGCTTCTCCACATCGAGAGGAGCCAGTTGAGGTGGCTCGGGCATCTGGTTAGGATGCCTCCTGGACGCCTCCCTGGTGAGGTGTTCCGGGCATGTCCCACCGGGAGGAGACCCAGAGGAAGACCCAGGACACGCTGGAGGGACTATGTTTCTCGGCTGGCCTGGGAACGCCTTGGGATTCCCCCAGAGGAGCTGCTCCAAGTGGCTGGGGAGAGGGAAGTCTGGGCCTCCCTACTTAGGCTGCTACCCCCGCGACCCGACCCCGGATAAGCGGACGAAAATGGATGGATGGATGGTTAATATATATGCTCCAAACTTCGATGATGCTGAGTTTGCAAATAGATTATTGAGCAGCCTCCCGTTTTTGGGTTCTCACTTACTAATTTTAGGGGTTCGCTTAAAGGGGACCACATATTCAAAATTCACTTTTTAATGTTTTTTTACTCAAATTTGGGTATTTACTTCATAAAGAAACAGTCCTAAGGCCAAAAAAATGCACCCAGTGGTTTATTTACTATAAGTATATTTATTTATCTTTGGTAGAAACACTCCGATTGCACTTCCTGCGGTTTGTGACGTCACAAACCGCAGCCACAACCCACACCAAACCTGAGTCCAGCCCCTCACCTAGCAACCCCTGGTGCGGCTCAACCCACTTCACTATAAAAGACGTCACGGTTGCCGAGCAGTTTAGGAACTGACCTGGCGGTCATTTATTTATTTATTCATTTATTTAGCCCCCGGGGGGGCTATGGGCTCAGCCCTGCTCCAGCCAGCAGCACATCTTGAGTAAAACCAGAATGTTTTATTACCTTGTTTGAATGAACTCTGTCTCGTTGAAACTGTGCACACACACTCTCGCGGTTTGGACTTGTTTCTTATATGATGGAGGACTGCTCTTACACAACTGTCAGTTTGGTCGAGCGGTTACGACACTTGAGCGGCACGCAGGAGACTAGAGTTCGCGTCCTGTCAACGGCATCGTTTTTTTCCCCCTTTTTATTTAAAGCCTTTTGTTTCGGAGAAATCGGGGTGAAACTAGATATATACATCGACATAATAATACTTTATAATTGTTATTTTTACGTTTTAGTTCAATTTTTAGTGTAATATCGCTCCCAACGCGCAGCCGGCAGAAAACTGTGCACACACACACACTTACTCGCGGGACGACAGTCTGTACCATCAAGCACCACTGATCGATATATTTTCAGATTAGCAACTTATTTATTTTAAGAATACCTTTCACTTCATCAAAATCTAATCAAAACTTCAGCGTTCTAAATGTAGGTGGTTGTGATTGTTTCTTATACGATGAAAGACTGCTTTTTGCATAACTGCCCGGTTGGTCTAGAGGTAGTGAATTGGACTCGTTATCCGAAGGACACGGGTTCGCTTCCCGGTCGCGGCATCTTTTTTTTTTTTTTTTTCCGGAGAGATCGGGCTGCAGTTAGCTGCTGGCTTTTGAGGACAGTGTGGGTCCGGTCCGGTCAGAGGTTAGGTTGCCTCATATGGACAAATTAACTGGAAACACTCTTTGCGTTTGTCTGGATTGGATGTGCAACCGTGGACCAAAGCGCTGCATGCAACTAGCAGGAGCTACGCGGGCTGTTTGTTACCGAATGAGGAGGAAGAGCTCGGATTCGGGAGGGCATGATAAAAAGGAGCAGCTAATGGCGGCGCACACAAACAGCTTTCGGTAAGTTATTTTTTAAGCTAGCACTAACAGTAAGTCAAACAAGTAATAAAAAAAGGCTAATTTTAAAACAACAACAGATTTGAGATACTGGCAGTTACAGAGGGCGGAGACAGAGTTTTGACGGGCGTGCACTTCCGAGCTCATTATCATAAACAGCCTGTTTTGAACGGAAGTGAAATTTGGCAGAATTAGAAAGGGGATATTTTATTATCTAATCATTATTTTGTGTATAAAATTGACTGAAAATGGTCTGGATAGCACACAGATACATCACAAAAAATTATACATATCCTACATTTGGTCCCCTTTAAATTGTGTAATAGATCCAGAGTTAGACCAATCTAATCCACGTAACTTAAATGGCAAGATGGCCGCGCTCAGTGCAGCCGCAGCTTCACGAGTTCCCGGATCATCTCTAGTTTTTAGTAATTTTAAAAGTGTTTTTGTACCTGACTCTGCGCGTGTTTTGCGGGTGAATTACAGCCGAACTGATCTGTTAAGAATTGGAGCGGATTTACCACAGGGCACAGCTGAAATCAGCAACGAACTCAAATCAGAGCTCGGAAGATTGGACCTGCTAAAAACGTCCTTCTGGAAGCAGATGCACTCCAGGGGAAAGAAAAGGAAGCGATGCTCACGAGGAAAGAAGCGGGGTTGTCGTGCAGGAATTATGACGAGAATGCGGAAAGACGCTAAAACCGGTAAACCCCCGATGCCGGCTCTTTTCCTGTCTAACGTTCGCTCACTCGACAACAAGATGGATCTACTTCGTTTGAGGGTGACCACGTCGGAGGAGATGAGAAGATGTTCCGTGCTTTGTCTTACGGAAACATGGATTTCTGAGGACACTCCTGACTCTGTTTACGAGCTGGACGACCGGCTCTTTTTCAGAACAGACCGGTGCATCGAGACTACGGGGAAAACGCGAGGTGGCGGTGTTTGTATTTACGTACACAAAGATTGGTGCACGAACTGTGCTGTGATAAAAAGAGCTTGTTCAGCTGCCGTGGAGTTGATCACAATAAGATGTA
>JBBPBX010034557.1:0-32556 GCA_038048925.1 Garcialebias charrua
TTCACATGCAGATTGGTGAAACGACATTGTACCACCCGGTACACGTGTCCACCGTTGACTCATTCCCATTTTTGGTTGGCCAAGACTTTATAAACCGCTTTGACGCGATTATAGATTATGGCGATCAAACAATGTGGACCAGAGTGAGCCAACCACTGCCGATCGATATGCCTACACAAGGTGACACTGACTGTTTAACAGCAGGTACCTCAGAAGGCACAAGGGAATCCTCAACCGAGAGCACAATCCCGGTAAGTGAACCTTCCAAAATAGGTGAGGCAGAAGAGGCCCAACATGAGAGCCCCCTCTGCGAGCTGAAACAGTTGGCGCTCACCGAACACTACCTACCACAGGTAGTCAAAGGTGTTGAGATCCAAGGATCCCACACCGATGATGCTGTTCTATCTCCTTGGACGGAGAAATCAGCGATCAGCCAAGCTGTCTATGGAACCTTGGTTAAGAAACAGTTGGGTCTAGATATGAACAAAAAGGCTTTCCGCTTTTCGTTAGACCCCAACGATAAACAGGTAATGACCGCAATAGGGATCATTGACCTGAAACTAATCTGGAACCAACGAGAACTGGATCACCCGTTCCTCGTGGTCCCGAACTTACCACATGCAACCTACATAGGCTCCGACATTTTGGTAAGATTAGGTGTCCGAGTGGACATCAACAACAATGTACTGTGGTCACTAGACACGGCCACAAAGGACTCTCCTGTGCTGACAACAGAGAACCTTAAGGCTGGACAGACCATTCCAGAGGTCTGTCAGATTGCTAACAGCCATAACACTGCGGTACCACCTCAGGTTATGAACAAGCCAGTGATGTGTCACATCATGAAAGGACAAGCTATTAGCACAAAACAGGCATACTTTCAACCATCTCCTATGTTTTTCAACTTAGGACTGTCCATGGAGGCCACATGCCAAGTGACCCTCGACTGCAGAACCACGACTGTTGCTGTGTGCAACACAAGCACAGAAGAGGTACTGATCCCAAAAAACACACAGCTAGGATGGTTGATCTCTACTGATTTTCACGATTTTGAACTGAGCATTCCATTTCTGGGAGGACTCCCAGAAAACTTGATCCCGAGTCATCACACGGGGCAAGTCTTGTTCACAAAACCAACACAGGCCATAGCTCTTTTCTCCCCCGCTGAGTCCGACCAGGACACTGTCCGCAGGTTCGGTTTCAACAAAGGAGACAGTCTATGCCCTCAAACTTACAGTGCACTACCTGTTGACAGGTTTTACGACACTGAAGGGGACTCACTGGAGCTCCCCAAAGAACAAGAACCCCTCTCAGTTGCTTCACAGATTGACCAGGTGGTCGCCCAAGCCGACGCCCTGAAAACTGATGAAGAAAGGGACAAACTTCGCAAAGTTCTTCTAAAATATGAGAAATCATTCTCAACTGACTCGATGGATTGTGGGTTGACCACGCTCCACACAGTGAGCATCCCAACCCCGCCTAATGCTCCCCCTGCATTTGTCAGACAGTACAAGATTCCTCTGGCAGCACATCAACCTATCAGAGAAATCATTAATGACCTGTTAGAAAAAGGTATCATCCGATACTGTAACAGCACTTACTCTGCGCCTTTATGGCCGGTGTTAAAACCAAATGGTAAGTGGAGACTCACTATAGACTACCGAAAGCTAAACAAACAAGTTCCCTTATCCAGATGGCCTATGACGCAACTCCAACAGGAACTGCCCAAGGTCATCAATGGTAAGTACTTCTCGACCCTCGACGTCGCCTCTGGTTTTTGGACCATCCCTGTGCGCGCCGAGGACCAGTACAAACTAGCTTTCACTTTTGGTGGCCGTCAATACACCTTTAACAGGTGTCCCTTTGGCTACGCTAACTCACCTGCAGAGTTCAACATCTTCTTGAACAAAGCATGTCCAGACGCCCACGAGCGTGGAACACTGATCTACGTGGACGATGTCCTTTTGAGGCAGCCAACACTGGACTCACATTTGGCTGAGATCGACCACGTTCTGAATCAGCTGACAACTGCTGGTGCTAAGATATCACTGTCAAAATGCCAATGGTGCAGAACCAAAGTGGACTACGTTGGCCTACTTGTAGGTCCTGACGGAGTACAACCACAGCTGACTCGCACCCAAGGCCTCGACAATCTCAAAGTCCCCACCAATCTCAAAGAACTACAAAGTTTTCTGGGCGTGTGTAACTACTCGAACCAATTCATCGAAAACTATGCGGACCTTGCGAAACCACTGACTGAACTCCTTAAAAAAGACGTACCATTTGTTTGGACTGACAAACAGCAACAGGCAATGGACGCTCTTATAAACAGGATCAAGTCAGCCCCTTGTTTAGTCTACCCAGACTACAACAAAGAGTTTTACTTGGAAGTGGGCTTCTCAGCTCATTGCATAAGTGCAGGTCTGTACCAGATACACGACAGAGACAAACGTGTAGTAGCCTACGCCAGCAAAACGATGGCAGGCCCCGAGTTGAGATTCTCAGACTGTGAGAAAGCTTTACTGACCACAGTGTGGGCAGTTAAACATTTCTCCAGCTACATTGGTGGACAGAAAATCATTGTGGAAACACAACACCAGCCAGTGACCTTTCTTAACAGTGAACGCATCAGAGATGGTGTGGTGACAAACTCACGTGTTGCAACGTGGCTCATGGCGCTTCAAAGTTTTAACCTAGACATACGTTATGGTCAAAACAAGAAGTCTCATCTGGGGACGGACTTGGCAATCTGCCAGAAGTGTACACAAGATGTACCAGCCACCCAGCCGCCGGTTGAGGTAAAACCCCCAGTAACTGAAGACCCGAATCACCACTTCTTTGATGACAATATCTGCAAAGATATGACAACATTGTACGTGGATGGATCTTCATTCCTCCGCGACAAGATCTGCAGAGCAGGTGTTGGAGGGGTCCTCCTCCAAGACCATCCATCCATCCATTTTCTTCCGCTTATCCGGGGTCGGGTCGCGGGGGTAGCAGCCTAAGTAGGGAGGCCCAGACTTCCCTCTCCCCAGCCACTTGGAGCAGCTCCTCTGGGGGAATCCCAAGGCGTTCCCAGGCCAGCCGAGAAACATAGTCCCTCCAGCGTATCCTGGGTCTTCCTCTGGGTCTCCTCCCGGTGGGACATGCCCGGAACACCTCACCAGGGAGGCGTCCAGGAGGCATCCTAACCAGATGCCCGAGCCACCTCAACTGGCTCCTCTCGATGTGGAGAAGCAGCGGCTCTACTCCGAGTCCCTCCCGGATGACTGAGCTTCTCACCCTATCTCTAAGGGAGAGTCCAGCCACCCTGCGGAGAAAACTCATTTCAGCCGCTTGTATCCGAGATCTTGTTCTTTCGGTCATAACCCAAAGCTCATGACCATAGATGAGGGTGGGAACGTAGATCGATCGGTAAATTGAGAGCTTTGCCTTTTGACTCAGCTCTCTCTTCACCACGACAGACCGGTACAGCGCCCGCTTCACTGCGGACGCTGCACCTATCCGCCTATCGATCTCACGCTCCAGTTTTCCCTCATTCGTGAACAAGATCCCGAGATACTTAAACTCCTCCACTTGGGTAAGGACCTCCTCCCCGACCCGGAGAGGGCACGCTACCCTTTTCCGGCTCAAGACCATGGCCTCGGACTTGGAGGAACTGATCCTCATCCCGGCCGCATCACATTCAGCTGCAAACCGCTCCAGCGAAAGCTGTAGATCACGAGCTGATGAAGCCAATAGGACCACATCATCTGCAAAAAACAGAGAAGCGATTCTAAGGCCACCAAAACGGATCCTCTCAACACCTTGGCTGCGCCTAGAAATTCTGTCCATAAAAGTTATAAACAGAATCGGTGACAAAGGGCAACCTTGGCGGAGTCCAACTCTCACCGGAAACGAGCCTGACTTACTGCCGGCAATGCGGACCAAGCTCTGACACCGGTCGTACAGGGACCTAACAGCCCATATCAATGGGCCTGGTACCCCATACTCCCGGAGTACCCGCCACAGAACCCCCCGAGGGACGCGGTCGAATGCCTTTTCCAAGTCTACAAAGCACATGTAAACTGGTTGGGCAAACTCCCACGCACCCTCCAGGACCCTGTTGAGGGTGTAGAGCTGGTCTAGTGTTCCACGACCAGGACGAAAACCACACTGCTCCTCCTGAATCCGAGGTTCGACTATCCGACGGACCCTCCTCTCCAGAACCCCTGAATAGACCTTACCAGGGAGGCTTAAGAGTGTGATCCCTCTATAGTTGGAACACACCCTACGGTCCCCCTTTTTGAATAGGGGAACCACCACCCCAGTCTGCCAATCCAAGGGAACTGCCCCCGATGTCCACGCGATATTGCAGAGTCGCGTAAGCCAACACAACCCCACAACATCCAGAGCCCTAAGGAACTCAGGACGAATCTCATCCACCCCCGGAGCCTTGCCACCGCGGAGCTTTTTAACCACCTCGGCGACCTCAGCACCAGAGATTGGAGAGCCCGACCCAAAGTCCCCAGGCTCCGCTTCCTCAGTGGAAGACGTGCCAGTAGGATTGAGGAGGTCTTCGAAGTATTCCGCCCACCGACTCACAACATCCCGAGTTGAGGTCAACAGCACGCCATCCCCACCATAAATGGTGTTGGTCGCGTACCGCTTTCCCCCCCTGAGACGCCGGATGGTGGACCAGAATCGCCTCGAAGCCGTACGGAAGTCATTCTCCATGGCCTCTCCGAACTCCTCCCACGCCCGAGTTTTTGCCTCAGCAACCACCCGAGCCGCATGCCGCTTGGACTGCCGGTACCTATCTGCTGCTTCCGGGGTCCCACAGGCCAAAAAGGCCCAATAGGACTCCTTCTTCAGCTTGACAGCATCCCTCACCGCCGGTGTCCACCACCGGGTTCGAGGGTTGCCACCACGACAGGCACCAACAACCTTGCGGCCACAACTCCGATAAGCTGCCTCGACAATAGAGGCGCGAAACATGGCCCACTCGGGCTCAATGTCCCCCGCCTCCCTCGGAACGTGTTCAAAGCTCTCCCGGAGGTGGGAGTTAAAGCTCCGTCTTACGGGAGACTCTGCCAGACGTTCCCAGCAGACCCTCACAATACGTTTGGGTCTGCCAGGTCTGACCGGCATCCTCCCCCACCATCGGAGCCAACTCACCACCAGGTAGTGGTCAGTTGACAGCTCCGCCCCTCTCTTCACCCGAGTGTCCAGGACATGCGGCCGCAGATCAGATGAGACGACAACAAAGTCGATCATTGAACTACGACCTAGGGTGTCCTGGTGCCAAGAGCACATATGGACACCCTTATGCCTGAACATGGTGTTCGTTATGGACAATCCATGACGAGCACAGAAGTCCAACAACAGAACACCACTCGGGTTCAGATCAGGGGGGCCGTTCCTCCCAACCACACCCCTCCAGGTCTCACTGTCATTGCCCACGTGAGCGTTGAAGTCCCCCAGCAGAACAAGGGAGTCCCCAGGAGGCGCACCCTCCAATACCCCCTCCAAGGACTCCAAAAAGGGTGGGTAATCTGCGCTGCCGTTCGGCGCATAGGCACAAACAACAGTCAGAGCCCGTCCCCCCACACGTAGGCGAAGGGAGGCTACCCTCTCGTTCACCGGGGTGAACCCCAACGTACAGGCACCAAGATGGGGGGCAACAAGTATGCCCACTCCTGCTCGGCGCCTCTCACCAGGGGCAACTCCAGAGTGGAAGAGTGTCCAACCCCTCTCAAGGAAACTGGTTCCAGAGCCAGAGCCATGCGTTGAGGTGAGTCCGACTATTTCTAGCCGGAACCTCTCAACCTCACACACTAGCTCAGGCTCCTTCCCCACCAGAGAGGTGACATTCCATGTCCCAATGGCCAGCTTCTGTAGCCGAGGATCAGACCGCCAGGGTCCCCGCCCTCGGCCACCACCCATTCCACAATGCACCCGACCCCTTTGGCCCCTCCCACAGGTGGTGAGCCTATGGGAAGGGGGACCCACGTCTCCTCTTCGGGCTGTGCCCGGCCGAGCTCCATGGGTGAAAGCCCGGCCACCAGGCGCTCGCCAACGTGCCCCTCCTCCGGGCCTGGCTCCAGAGTGGGGCCCCGGTGACCCGCGTCCGGGCGAGGGAACATTGTTTCCATTTATATTATTCATCATAAGGGGTCTTGTGGGCTGCGCTTTGTCTCGTCCCTCACCTAGGACCTGTCTGCCTTGGGTGACCCTACTAGGGGCATAAAGCCCCTGACAGCATAGCTCCTAGGATCATTGGGACACTCAAACCCCTCCACCACGGTAAGGTGGCAGCCCAGGGAGGGGTCCTCCAAGACCAAGAACAGATAACTTTCAGCTACAAATTAGGCTCTCAGACTTTTCAGTATGCTGAGATTGCAGGAATCCTAATAGCTCTCCAGATGGTAGTAGAACGCTCCATCAAGACGCTAGTCATCTGCACTGACTCTAACTATGCTCGTTTGAGTTTCGCTTGTCACCTCGCTGTGTGGAAACAGAACGGTTTCCTAACAAGCGACAGAAAAGTGGTCAAACACAAAGAGCTTTTCATAGCGTGTGATCACTTCGTGACAACACAACGACTTACAGAAGAATTCTTTGTTACAAATCCATGCTTTGCACATGTTACAACAACTTAATGCTTTGCACATGTTACAACAACTTAATGCTTTGCACATGTTACAACAACTTCATGCTTCGCACATGTTAAAACAACTTCATGCTTTGCACATGTTACAACAACTTCATGCTTTGCACATGTTAAAACAACTTCATGCTTTGCACATGTTACAACAACTTCATGCTTTGCACATGTTACAACAACTTCATGCTTTGCACATGTTACAACAACTTCATGTGTAAGAATGCGATGAGCCGGGGTGGACTATTCACTGGCGTGGAGACATCTCTGTACTGTATATATGCAGAGAAGCTCTGACATCATACTGAACCGGGTTGAGTTACCCGCTCCGCTCGGAGAGCCCCATGACAAACATGAACACCTCTGTACACATCTGTCTTGAAAGATGATGGAATGTTTGTGAATCCAGGGAATACCCACAGCGCTGCTAACCAGAGCAACAGACACTCTCGGTCATGTGCTCATTCAGTTTGCACTACTTCTCATATTTGCACTAATGTTTGTATTACATTACTGCCTATAGTCATACTACTGTTTACATTCACTGTTTACATTTATTAATACTGTTTACATTTATTACTACTGTTTACATTTACACTACTTTTATCTACACTACTGCAGATACATATACAGCATTCTCTGACTAGCCTTATCTAAGGATGCCAAATGTGCCTTATGTGCCTTACTTCATATGCCACTTTGCCTATATACCAACATCAACTACCTCATACATATACTGTGTACATTAACTTATATGCTGCTGTGCCACTCTTTGCAAATGTCAACGCTAGAAACTTCAGTTTATTTTATAGATATACGTTTTATACTTTTTATACTACTATGCAAAAACTCAGGACAGTATTACACTTTTATTATTTCATTTTATGCTTATGTTCATTGGGTGTTTGGTGTTTTAGGGGTGTTTGGTGTTTCAGTGTTGGTGTAAATTTTCATACTTTTATACTATTATGAAAAAACTCAGGACAGTGTTACACTTTTTTACTATTTTATGCTTATGTTTATTAAATGTTTTAGTGTTTAGTGTTTAGATGGTTACTGTTGCACCGAGGGACTGAGAGAAACGCAATTTCGGCCCTGTGTATGTCCTGTACATATTGCAGTTCTGACAATAAAGTTGACTTTGACTTTGACTTTGACTTTTGAGACAACACTCACCTCACTGTAACGTTACACCTGAGAGTCGGCCTTAACAACGGAGATGACGAGCTGCTGTCCACTTCGAGCAGAAGCCAAACTAAAGCAGAGATGATTGTGTAGCTAGCAGCCACGGTTAGCCGTGACAACACCGCACACCGGAAACCGCCAATTAACGGTTCCGACGGTTCCCAGCTCGTCAACTTCGCGTCTCAAGATGAAGAAAAAAACATTTGTCCGCAGATGAGCTGTCCGAAAGTATTCAGACTTCTTAGAGTGATTCCCACCGCTAGTTGAGGATAGTTTATCTGACCTGAACTACTTCCCTGGCAATTTGTAAAGCGGGAGGAATTTGACTAGGTTTCTTGTATGTAGACAAAATAAAACAATTCACGACAGTGCTATTTACATATATATGTAAATTATAGCAATACAAAGCTAAATCAATATTATTGCATGGATTATTGCCTTTTCTGCAAACAATGAGTGCGTTACATTTCTCCTTTTTGATTTAAAGACAATAAACGGATCTTATTTTGAAGTTAACTTCCGGTTTAATTTGCAGTAACTGCCGCAGCTTGTGCATCATTTTGTATTTAACTTGTAAGAAATGTTCTGTGAAAAGGCAACTTGAATGAGAATGACTTAGCTGACATTTGTTGAAGTATAAATTGTTTACTCAATAGATAAAGATAAAACAAGCTCGCAATAGCTAAAATAGTAGGTACTTGGACATTTTTCAAAAGTTGTTTTAATGGCCTTCTGCTTGCAACAAAAATAAAGAAAGAGCACTAAAATGCAACAAAAGGACATCTCATTTGTTAATATTGAATGAATAAGACCGGAGATATTGTCATTCAAAGTAGTAGTTTTAATGTAAGCTTATTAACAACAGAGAAAAATAATTGTGATAATTAATTAATAAACATTTCTGACTGAAAAGAAGTGTTTATTAAAATGAACACCAGTTCTAAGTGGTAAACAGCATCCTAATCAAATTCAGTGGAGATGTCACTGAATATATGTAAATGTTTTTCCTGCTGACGTTGGGGTCACCAGGTGACCTTGATGACTCCAAGGTCAAAGGTCACATTAGTGCAGTCTTGAAGCTAGCAGAAATGGTTACTTCAATGAAAACATGCACAATTTGTGATGCATTCTAAGGTGATTTCTGTACAACAATAAGTATTCACTATGACATTTTCAAGTATTATGCACAATCTGTGGTGACCATTTTGAATAATGGTGTCCACATTGAAAAAAAATGCAAATTTAAATTTGTGCCAAACTATATTGTGTAAGGTATCAAAATGGAGCTCAGAATGAGAGGGTTCTAAAACAGCACCTTATGCCCTGATTTAAAACGTTTCCTGGATTATTTCCTCTCTCCTTTAATTCAAAGCAAGATCACCCAGGCTGTAGTCTGTCAGGAATTTGAAGAGGGGCATTTGATGGTCCTCACACTCCTCCTCAGCCTCATTGTCTCTCCAGTATGACAAACAGACTGTTGTCAAGCCATTTCTGTTTTGCCACACTCTCAACACCCTACCACGGTAAAGTGCATTGCATCCATCCTCTTCAGAAAACCAGACATGGGCAATACAACAATCAACCAGACTCTTGGGATTGTTCACTACATCACCAAGAACTTTTCTCTAATCTTCACTCAAACCCAGTTCTTAGGCCAGCTCATCGTTAAGTTCACCACTTTCTACAGCTGCTTTCAATTTCTTCTCCACTGTGTTCCGATGTTTGGTTTCCTTCTTTTGCTTCTTCTTCTCTTGTCTGACCAGATGAACTTCCACCTTACTTCTTAAGGCTGGCTGCTCATATCATCACAGTCCCTGTGACCCACATCTTTAATCTGTCCATAAGACAAAACTCCATTCCAGATGCTTGGAAAACAGCCTTTGTTCTTCCTTTGCTGAAGGGAGGTGACCCCACCTCACTGAACAATTATCGACCGATCTCTAAACTCTGCATCTTAGCCAAGGTTCAAGAAAAACTGATAAACTCTCAGATCAAAAATTATCTGGACTCATTTAACATCTTACCTCTCCATCAATCTGGTTTCAGGAAAAAACACAGCACAACTGCTTCTCTGAAGGTTCTGAATGATGTTGTTGAAGCATTGGATGCTAAGGACTATTGTGCTGCACTTTTCTTAGACCTGTCTAAAGCTTTTGACACTGTGGATCATAACATCCTGTGTCATAAGCTCTCAGAAATCAGTTTCTCTAGATCACACCATTGGTTGGTTTTCTAATTATCTTTCCGATCGGAGGCAATGTGTTCAACATAACGGTACTTCTTCCAGTTATTTAACAGTTAAAAATGGTGTACCACAAGGCTCAGTCTTAGGACCAACCCTCTTTACAATCTAAATAGGTAATGTAGGTCAGAGCATCCCTGATGCATCCTTACATTTCTATGCTGATGACACAGTTGTTTACTATCAAGCTAAAACAGTAGCTAAGGCTTTCCAGTTTTTGCAATCTGCTTTTGACATCATTCAGTCAGATTTGTTCCGTCTTAAAATTGTCCTAAATGCTGATAAAACCAAAGTGATGCTTTTTTCAAATAGGAAGTCGGTCCCAGTAGTTCTTCCTCTGATTTTATCTCAAATGGTGTCCCTATTGAGTTTGTTGATTCCTATAAATATTTGGGTATCCTGGTCGATTCACATCTCTCTTTTAAACTCCACGTGGAAAACCTAGTGAAGAAACTGAAAGTTAAACTGGGTTTCTTTTTCAGAAACAGATCATGTCTAACACTGAATGTTAGGAAACGCCTTGTATCTGTGACTTTCCTTCCCTCCATTGATTACGGTGACATTCTCTACATGAATGCTCCTACAAGCACCCTGCAGATGTTGGATGTTGTCTATCATGGTGCACTAAGATTCATAACTGGTTGTGATTATCGTACCCACCACTGCACCCTGTATTCACTGGTTAACTGGACATCATTAACTTCACGCAGACTCTTCCACTGGTACATTTTCATCTTTAAATCACTTCTTGGTCTGCTGCCTTCATACATCTCCTCCTACATATCTTTGCGTGAGTGCAGCTACAGCGTGTGCCAGAGATGGGGACTTGAGTTTGGGACTCGTACTCGAGTCACACTTAAGTCGCAAAAACAATGACTTCAGACTCGACTTAGACTTGCATTCAAAAGACTTCCAACTCGACATGGATTCGCCATTTGAGACTCGTGAACAATCTTTTATTTTTAATAGGGTTTTTTT
This sequence comes from Garcialebias charrua, assembly GCA_038048925.1. NCBI lineage: Eukaryota > Metazoa > Chordata > Actinopteri > Cyprinodontiformes > Rivulidae > Garcialebias > Garcialebias charrua. Next base: position 11,049 of record JBBPBX010034557.1, read on the forward strand.
GTGTTTCATTTGATCTCTCCTACCACTGTCTATATGCTTTTCACTTTCCGCTGACGTAACGTTACGTGACGCAAGCGCCTCAAACCATCACAATCATGGTGGCGCCGGCTAGGACGCCTGCTTCTGTTCCACCGTTCATAATAACTTTTGGATATAAAAACTTCGCACAAGTAGCAAATAGAAGAGCAGCAAACTGCAACGTGCGTGGCATAAAAATACAGGACACTGGTTCCACCACATCTAATTTTATTCGCCACCTGAAAACCCACCCGGAAAGGTTGTTAGCATCTGCTACAAACAAGCTTAGCATCAGTGTGTTAACCTAATGTTAACCCAGTTAGCTTTATATTTACTGGATATTTTTAAAAGGAGAGTCAGAGAGTCAGAGTCTTTATTGTCATTTGCACCGCATGTGGTACATGTGATGAAAACGAGATTATGTACACAGAGTCCCAGTTACATCCAACAACAAATGCAAGAGAAAAACAGTAATAACATCTAGAATTAACTAAGAAAAACATCAACTAGTAATACACTAAGCCCTAATGTAATAGAAAAACATCATTATAAACAGCAGCACGAACATGAGTCTGTATGAGCAGATGGTCACAGATGAACACAGATGAACACAGCAACAAGAAAACAGATCAGCATCAGCATGATGTGATATTTTGCAGTGTTTATTCTTATTATTTATTTATTCATGAGTCTAACAGCCTCAGGGTAGAAGCTGTTCCTCAGTCTAGTGGTTCTACATTTGATGCTCCTCAACCTCCGTCCTGAGGGGAGTGGGGCAAAGAGTGAGTGTGCTGGGTGAGTGAGGTCTTTCATGATGCAGGTGGCTCTTTTCCTGCATCTGGAGGTGTAAATGTCTGTGATGGTGGGGAGACTGACTCCAACAGACTTCTGTGCAGCCTTCACCACTCTCTGTAGAGCTTTCCTCTCTGCAACTGTGCAGCCTCCATGCCACACATTGATGCTGGAGCACAGGATGCTCTCCACTGCACACCTGTAGAAGGAGGTGAGAACTGGGCTGCTCAGACCAGCTCGTCTCAGCCGTCTGAGGAAGTAGAGTCTCTGATGACCTTTCTTGATCAGGCTGGTGGTGTTGTTGCTCCAGCTGAGGTTATCATTCAAGTGTACACCCAAGTATTTGTAGCTGGAGACCACTTCCACTGCAGATCCACTTATGTTCAGTGGGGTGTGTGTTTGTTCCTTCTGAAGTCCACAATCATCTCCTTTGTCTTCTTCACATTCATGTGAAGGTTATTCTCTTTGCACCAGCTCTCCAGGTGTTCCACCTCCTGTCTGTAGCTGGACTCATCATTGTTTGTGATGCATCCCACCACCGCTGTATCATCTGCAAACTTAACAATATGACAGCCTGGAAGTGTGGCTGTACAATCATATGTGAGCAGAGTGAACAGAAGGGGGCTCAGCACACATCCTTGAGGAGAGCCAGTGCTGAGGGTTATGGTGGAGGAGGAGAAGTTGTGGATCTTCACGGACTGTGGTCTGTTTGTTAAGAAGTCTAGTACCCAGTTACAAACGGAGGGGCTTAGTCCAAGTGTGGATAGTTTGTCTATCAGAGTTTGGGGGATCATGGTGTTGAAGGCAGATGTGAAGTCCACAAAGAGCATGCGCACGTATGAGTCCTTCTGATCCAGGTGGGTGAGAGCAGTGTGGACCACAGAGGAGATGGCGTCCTCTGTTGATCGGTTCTCGCGGTATGCATACTGATGAGGATCCTCGTTGATGTTGACGGTTGTCTTGATGTGGGACATGACCAGTTTCTCAAAACATTTAGCGACTATCGGGGTGAGGGCCACCGGTCTATAGTCATTCAGACCAGTCACTGTGGAGCTCTTTGGAACTGGGATGATGGTGGCAGTCTTCAGGCAGGTGGGAACTGACTCCAGTGCAAGTGAGGTGGTGAAGATGTCAGCCAGCACCTCACAGAGCTGGTCCGCACATTCTTTCAGAACTTTCCCTGGGATGTTGTCTGGTCTGGTTGCTTTATGAGGGTTGATCCTTCTGAGACTGCCTCTGACTTCTGCTATGGTCACGCAAAGATGCTCTTCATCTGGTGGTGAGGTGAGTCTGGTGCTGGCTGGTCTGTTTGGGTCTTCAAAACGTGCATAAAACTTATTGAGGGCATCAGGCAGAGATTGGTCTTTGGGACACTGTTTGCTCCTGCCTTTATAATCAGTTATACATTTGAAGCACTTCCACATGCTCCGTGGGTCTTGTGAAGTGAACTGTCCCTCGATCCTCCGTGCATATGTGGCCTTGGCCTTCTTAATGCCAGCAACCAGTTCTTTCCTGCTGTTTCTCAGTTCCTCTGTGTTTCCAGACTTGAAGGCAGTGTTTTTGGCTGCCAGTAGGGTGCGGACCTCTTTATTTAACCAGGGTTTTGTGTTGGGGTAAAATTCAACATATTTTTTATGGATACATTTTCAGAGCATGTGCTAATATAACCCAGAACTGAGGAAGCATAAAGTTCCAGATCCACTGAGCTCCCATCAGTAGCTACCTCCCTGAAGACAGACCAGTTTGTATTCAAAACAGTCTCTCAGCATGGGGTGCTACCTTGAAGCCAAACTTTTATCTCTCTTTGTTCCGGCTTAAAGCGTCTGAGTGGGGGAAGCTGTCCTGGGACCAAGATCAAAGAGGAGTGGTCAGAAGCCCCGAGCGGTGGGCGTGGCTTCGCCGTGTACGTCCCCTTCACATTCGTGTAGACTTGGTCAAGCGTTTTATTTCCTCTTGTTGCTGTGGAAACGTGCTGATTGAAGGTTGGGAGGGAGACCTGTAAAATCACGTGATTGAAGTCACCTGAAACAATGAAGAGCCCCTCTGGATATTTACACTGCAGCGAGCTGAGTAAGTCATGAATTTCTCCCAGGGCGACATTAGCATTCGTATCAGGGGCTATGTAAATAACAGTGATAATGATCACTGAGTAGTCACAGGATAAATAATGAGGACGGCACCTTACTATGATCAACTCCACAGCAGCTGAGCAAAGCCTATTGATAACAGCACAGTTTGAACACCAATCTTTGTGCACGTAAATACAAACACTGCCGCCTCGGGTTTTTCCCGTAGTCTCGGTGCACCGGTCCGTTCTGAAAAAGAGTCTGTCATCCAGCTCATAAACAGAGTCCGATGTATCCTTAGAGATCCACGTTTCCGTGAGGCAGAGCACAGAGCACCTCCTCATTTCCTCCGACGCTGTTACTCTCAGACGGAGCAGATCCATTTTGTTGTCCAGCGAGCGGACGTTGGACAGAAAAAGAGCTGGCATCGGGGGTCTCCCGGTTTTAGCGTCTGCCCGTAGTCTCACCATATTTCCTGCTCGGCAGCCCCGCTTCTGACCTCGGGAGCACCGCTTCCTTTTCTTTCCCCTGGAGCGTGAACCGGAGCGCATCTGCTTCCAGTATGATGTCCTTAAGAGCTCAATTCTGCCGAGCTCTGATTTGAGTTCGTTGCTGATATCAACCGTGCCCTGTGGTAAATCCGTTCCGATTCTTAACAGTTCAGTTCGGCTATAATTCACCCGCAAAAAACACGCAAAGTCAGGTACAAAAACACTATTAAAATTACTAAAAACTGGGATGAACCAGGAACCCATGAAGCTGCAACCGGTCCGAGTCAAAGTCAAAGTCAACTTTATTGTCAGAACTGTAATATGTATAGGACATACACAGGATTGAAATTGCGTTTCTCTCAGTCCCTCAGTGCAACAGTAACCATCTAAACACTAAACACTAAAACATTTAATAAACATAAGCATAAAATAGTAAAAGTGTAACACTGTCCTGAGTTTTTTCATAATAGTATAAAAGTATGAAAATTTACACCAACATTGAAACACCAAACACCCCTAAAACACCAAACACCCAATGGGGAGCAGAGCAACGAGCGAGTTGCTGTTGGATGGGAGCAGAGCAACGAGCGAGTTGCTGTTGGACGGGAGCAGAGCAACGAGCGAGTTGCTGTTGGACGGGAGCAGAGCATCGAGCGAGTAGCTGTTGGATGGGAGCAGAGCAACGAGCGAGTTGCTGTTGGACGTGAGCAGAGCAACGAGTGAGTTGCTGTTGGACGGGAGCTGAGCAGCGAGCGAGTTGCTGTGGACGGGAGCAGAGCAGTGAGCGAGTTGCTGTGGACGGGAGCAGAGCAACGTGCGAGTTGCTGTGGACGGGAGCAGAACAGCGAGTGAGTTGCTGTGGACGGGAGCAGAGCAGCGAGCGAGTTGCTGTGGATGGGAGCAGAGCAGTGAGCGAGTTACTGTGGACGTGAGCAGAACAGCGAGTGAGTTGCTGTGGACGGGAGCAGAGCAGCGAGCGAGTTGCTGTGGACGGGAGCAGAGCAGCGAGCGAGTTGCTGTGGACGGGAGCAGAGCAGCAAGCGAGTTGCTGTGGACGTGAGCAGAACAGCAAGCTGGTTACTGTTGGACATGAGCAGAGCAGCGAGTGAGTTGCTGTGGAACAGTGAATTTCTGTATCCAGGCAAGAAGAAGCAGGCGAGATGAGTCCTGGGAGAAGAAAGAAACAGGAGTCGCCGAGACAGGAGTGGGTGAGACAAAACTCGGTGGATAAAAATTTGGAGTAAATGGAGGAATTGAAAAATGCAATAAACTTTCTCACTGAGGAACTTGCAAGTTTGAGAGCTGAGCAAAAAAAACATTACTCAACTGGTAGAGAAGATGAAGCAAATGAAAGCTCAGGAGATCACCAGAGATGAACGATTAGCTCAATTGGAACAAAAGTGTGATGACATGGAACAATACATAAGAGGCAAGAATCTGGTCATTTCTGGACTCGAGGTTAAACGCCGGACATCGACAGAAGTAGTTGCAGGCGTTAACACGACTGAAGAAGGACCACCAGAACAACTGCAGTCTCTGGAGGATCAGGTAGTCACTTTCTTAAATGGCAAAGACATTAACATTAAACATGATGACATTTCCACCTGTTACACACTGCCCAATAGAGCTGACAAACTTAAACCATCAGTAGTCGTCAGATTCATTGGAAGGAATCAAAGAAACAGGGTAATGATGCAGTCAAAGAAACTCATAAACACTAATGTCTACATGAATGAACACCTAACTAAAAAAACGCAAACATTGCACATAAAGCAAGGTTGTTGAAAAAGGAAAATAAAATAACAAAAACTTGGACAAGAAACGGAAACATATGGATCAAAGTACATGAAAATTCTCAAGCTAAAATAATAAAAGATCTGAAAGACTTAGACACATTTTGATGAGCTCAAAAATGACAAATCACCAATCACTATCACATGTTCATACACAAAAATTGACAAAAATGAACAAACAAACAAATACATTAAAACATGACAACAACAAACGAAGACTCAGAATTTAAAATATACAATGTTGAAGATGTGGTTGATGCAAACTTTTATCCTGCTATAAAAGACTGTGAATACTATAATGAAGAACAGTTTAATGACATCAATATAACAAATGGAGATCTCTCTATTATTCACATCAATAGTAGAAGTATAAATGCAAATATATCCAAAATAACAGATTATTTAAAACAGTTAAACAGAACTTTTACATTAATAGCACTGTCAGAGACATGGCTTAATGATGAAAACAAAAATAATGTTCACGTCGAAGGATATGAATTATATCATTTAAACAGAAACAATAAAAAGGGTGGTGGAGTAGCTCTATTAGTCAAAAATGAAATAAAGTGTAGAATAATTAATGAAATGTCAATAATTGTCAAAGTCAAAGTCAACTTTATTGTCAGAACTGCAATATGTACAGGACATACACAGGATTGAAATTGCATTTCTCTCTCAGTCCCTCGGTGTAACAGTAACCATTTAAACACTAAACACTAAACAATTAATAAACAAGCGTAAAGTGAAATAATAAAAGTTTAGTACTGTCCTGAGTATTTTTTTTCATAGTAGTTTTTCATAGTAGTATAAAAGTATAAAAAGTTTCACCAACACCAAAAACACCAACATTTAATAAACATAATCATAAAATGAAATAGAGTGTAATACTGTCCCGAAGAATAAAGTATAAAAAGTATATCTATAAAATAAATGAAGGTTCTGGCATTTGACATTTGTAAAGAGTGACAAAGCAGCATATGAGGTTAATGTACACAGTATATGTATGAGGTAGTTGATATTGGTATAGAGACAAAGTGGCATTATGCAATAAGGCTAGTAAAAAGAATATATACTGTATATCAGCAGTAGTGTAGATATAAAAAGTCTAGATGTAAACAGTAGTAATAAATGTAAACAGTAGTAATAAATGTAAACAGTAGTAATAAATGTCAACAGTAAATGTAAACAGTAGTATGACTATAGGCAGTAATGTAATACAAACATTAGTGCAAATATGAGAAGTAGTGCAAACTGAATGAGCACATGACCGTGAGTTGAGTGAATAACCCGTATTGATGACACAGAGTCCAGTGTTAAAAACTTTGTGTTGTGTGGTAATGTGTGAAAGTTTTTTGTGATTAAGGCAGTACAAGTGGGAGGGAGGGCAGAGCTGGCAGAGTGTTAAAGGACAACACCCACCATGTTTTCAAATTGCATCGCCATTAATATTTATTAGTTTATTTAAAAATAATACAGGAGCGTTTATTTATATTGTAGAGAAATAACGCTAAATGTGTTATTTCATGATTTATAGCAGATTTTAGCAGAAGCTCCGGGAAAAATCTGCTCCTCTCCATATATGGGCATTCACATCACTGAAGTAACCGCCTTTGAGTTACAGGTGGAGTTATAATAAGCATTCATCAATTTCCATGACCGCTGCTCTGAGCGAGGAAAAAAAAGCGAAGCATTTTTAAATATTCCCTAAATCTGCCTGTTGATTAATCCTGCTGTCGCTCACTGATGTCTATCATATTCTGAGCGAGCATCCACGTAGACATACTAGTTTAATTCGCTTGATCGCAACAAATTCATTAATTTCCGCATCAGCTTTTTATTCTCTCCCCCCCTGACCAGACAGGTCGGGAGTACAGAAAGGCAGCCGTGCAACGGAGCTCTGCGCGCGTGCTCCCCCGTGCTCCCCGCAACAAGGCTGGGACGGAGCCGAGCCCTGAGTCGGCACGAATTCGGAACTTCAAAGGTGACCAGCGGAACGAGGAGCCAGAGACACGCGGCTCGCTCCTCTGGGCAGAGTGAGAGCAGCAACAGTCCGCAGCGGTGTTATAAAATAAATAATAAATAAAAACAGAGCGCTGGTCCATCTGTACACACAAATGCACCAGGAAATATGCAGTTTTAACTCCCACTCTCATAAACCTCCATGGAAACTCACTCCTGCCTTCTGGGTGGAGACGTAACTGAAGTCACTTCAAACTTCGGCACTCTTCGGCCGTGTTTCCGGATTCATTCGGGACGCGTTTTTTTTTTTTTAACCCTCGCCTAGCCCAAATGCAAAAATGAAAATAGACATCATATTAAACTACAGTAATTGTCCAATATGGTGAATTGTTACTGTCATGGTGGGTGTTGTCCTTTAAGCATCCTGACTGCCTGATGAACAGAGCGGTCTCTCAGTCTGCTGGTTCGAGCCTGGAGACTCCTCAGTCTCCTCCCTGATGGCAACAGGCTGAAGCAGCTGTGTAGTGGGTGTGTGGGATCACCTGCCATGCAGAGGGCTTTCCGAGTGAGGCGGTTGCTGTGTAAGTCCTGCAGTGAGGGGAAGGAGGTGCCGACGATCTTCTCAGCTGCTCTCACGATGCGCTGGAGGCTCTTGCGGCAGGATGCAGTACATGCACCAAACCACACAGTGATGCAGCTGGTCAGGACACTTTCTATGGCACCCCTGTAGAAGGTGCACATGATGGGGGTTGAAGCTCCAGCCCTTTTCAGCTTGCGGAGAAAGTAGAGACGCTGGTGAGCCTTCTTGGCCAGTGCTGCAGTGTTCCTGCTCCAGGACAGGTCCTCTGAGACGTGCACTCCCAGGAACTTGGTGCTGTCCACTCTCTCCACTGTTGAAGATTATTATTGTTTACATGGTTGATTATTGTTGTTTAATCTGATTGTTGGAAGTAAGGGGCAGATATAATAAGATTTATTCTTCTTTCTGCTACCTTTCATTTTTTAAATATTTTGTACACTATCATTTATGAGATTGTCTTGTATTGTTTCTTTTGTTAAAAAAAAAAGAACAAATTTAATAAACATAAACATGCAAAGCGTCGATTACAATAAAGGGCGGAAATACTTCTAACATGCAGAGAGAAGCATTTGAGCACTCAGAATGAGGTGAGTTTGTACAAATGTACCGTCTTTAACACACTGCTTCGTGACGCTGCTTCGTGGTGGTGGAAGCAGAGCTAACAAACTAGCGTTCTCCTCTGTTTTAAATGTTGCAGCACGTAACGTTAAACTCATCCAGTTCCTGACACTTGTTACTTTTTTGCTTTACTGCTTCGACTGTGTTGTATAAATAATCTCCATCTCATGTAATAACATGAGATGGATGTAATAACATCCCCTCCCTGGGCTGCCACCTTACCGTGGTGGAGGGGTTTGAGTGTCCCAATGATCCTAGGAGCTATGCTGTCAGGGGCTTTATGCCCCTAGTAGGGTCACCCAAGGCAGACAGGTCCTAGGTGAGGGACGAGACAAAGCGCAGCCCACAAGACCCCTTATGATGAATAATATAAATGGAAACAATGTTCCCTCGCCCGGACGCGGGTCACCGGGGCCCCACTCTGGAGCCAGGCCCGGAGGAGGGGCACGTTGGCGAGCGCCTGGTGGCCGGGCTTTCACCCATGGAGCTCGGCCGGGCACAGCCCGAAGAGGAGACGTGGGTCCCCCTTCCCATAGGCTCACCACCTGTGGGAGGGGCCAAAGGGGTCGGGTGCATTGTGGAATGGGTGGTGGCCGAGGGCGGGGACCCTGGCGGTCTGATCCTCGGCTACAGAAGCTGGCCATTGGGACATGGAATGTCACCTCTCTGGTGGGGAAGGAGCCTGAGCTAGTGTGTGAGGTTGAGAGGTTCCGGCTAGAAATAGTCGGACTCACCTCAACGCATGGCTCTGGCTCTGGAACCAGTTTCCTTGAGAGGGGTTGGACACTCTTCCACTCTGGAGTTGCCCCTGGTGAGAGGCGCCGAGCAGGAGTGGGCATACTTGTTGCCCCCCATCTTGGTGCCTGTACGTTGGGGTTCACCCCGGTGAACGAGAGGGTAGCCTCCCTTCGCCTACGTGTGGGGGGACGGGCTCTGACTGTTGTTTGTGCCTATGCGCCGAACGGCAGCGCAGATTACCCACCCTTTTTGGAGTCCTTGGAGGGGGTATTGGAGGGTGCGCCTCCTGGGGACTCCCTTGTTCTGCTGGGGGACTTCAACGCTCACGTGGGCAATGACAGTGAGACCTGGAGGGGTGTGGTTGGGAGGAACGGCCCCCCTGATCTGAACCCGAGTGGTGTTCTGTTGTTGGACTTCTGTGCTCGTCATGGATTGTCCATAACGAACACCATGTTCAGGCATAAGGGTGTCCATATGTGCTCTTGGCACCAGGACACCCTAGGTCGTAGTTCAATGATCGACTTTGTTGTCGTCTCATCTGATCTGCGGCCGCATGTCCTGGACACTCGGGTGAAGAGAGGGGCGGAGCTGTCAACTGACCACTACCTGGTGGTGAGTTGGCTCCGATGGTGGGGGAGGATGCCGGTCAGACCTGGCAGACCCAAACGTATTGTGAGGGTCTGCTGGGAACGTCTGGCAGAGTCTCCCGTAAGACGGAGCTTTAACTCCCACCTCCGGGAGAGCTTTGAACACGTTCCGAGGGAGGCGGGGGACATTGAGCCCGAGTGGGCCATGTTTCGCGCCTCTATTGTCGAGGCAGCTTATCGGAGTTGTGGCCGCAAGGTTGTTGGTGCCTGTCGTGGTGGCAACCCTCGAACCCGGTGGTGGACACCGGCGGTGAGGGATGCTGTCAAGCTGAAGAAGGAGTCCTATTGGGCCTTTTTGGCCTGTGGGACCCCGGAAGCAGCAGATAGGTACCGGCAGTCCAAGCGGCATGCGGCTCGGGTGGTTGCTGAGGCAAAAACTCGGGCGTGGGAGGAGTTCGGAGAGGCCATGGAGAATGACTTCCGTACGGCTTCGAGGCGATTCTGGTCCACCATCCGGCGTCTCAGGGGGGGAAAGCGGTACGCGACCAACACCATTTATGGTGGGGATGGCGTGCTGTTGACCTCAACTCGGGATGTTGTGAGTCGGTGGGCGGAATACTTCGAAGACCTCCTCAATCCTACTGGCACGTCTTCCACTGAGGAAGCGGAGCCTGGGGACTTTGGGTCGGGCTCTCCAATCTCTGGTGCTGAGGTCGCCGAGGTGGTTAAAAAGCTCCGCGGTGGCAAGGCTCCGGGGGTGGATGAGATTCGTCCTGAGTTCCTTAGGGCTCTGGATGTTGTGGGGTTGTGTTGGCTTACGCGACTCTGCAATATCGCGTGGACATCGGGGGCAGTTCCCTTGGATTGGCAGACTGGGGTGGTGGTTCCCCTATTCAAAAAGGGGGACCGTAGGGTGTGTTCCAACTATAGAGGGATCACACTCTTAAGCCTCCCTGGTAAGGTCTATTCAGGGGTTCTGGAGAGGAGGGTCCGTCGGATAGTCGAACCTCGGATTCAGGAGGAGCAGTGTGGTTTTCGTCCTGGTCGTGGAACACTAGACCAGCTCTACACCCTCAACAGGGTCCTGGAGGGTGCGTGGGAGTTTGCCCAACCAGTTTACATGTGCTTTGTAGACTTGGAAAAGGCATTCGACCGCGTCCCTCGGGGGGTTCTGTGGCGGGTACTCCGGGAGTATGGGGTACCAGGCCCATTGATATGGGCTGTTAGGTCCCTGTACGACCGGTGTCAGAGCTTGGTCCGCATTGCCGGCAGTAAGTCAGGCTCGTTTCCGGTGAGAGTTGGACTCCGCCAAGGTTGCCCTTTGTCACCGATTCTGTTTATAACTTTTATGGACAGAATTTCTAGGCGCAGCCAAGGTGTTGAGAGGATCCGTTTTGGTGGCCTTAGAATCGCTTCTCTGTTTTTTGCAGATGATGTGGTCCTATTGGCTTCATCAGCTCGTGATCTACAGCTTTCGCTGGAGCGGTTTGCAGCTGAATGTGATGCGGCCGGGATGAGGATCAGTTCCTCCAAATCCGAGGCCATGGTCTTGAGCCGGAAAAGGGTAGCGTGCAGTGTTGTTTTTGACAGCCATTTTGATATCAGTTTTAGTCATAGTCTTTTAGACTAAAATACTTCTTAGTTTTAGTCTGTTTTAGTCATTTCTATATTTAATGGTTTTAGTTCAGTTTAAATCGACAAAAACTTAAAAAATTTAAGTCTAGTTTTAGTCTTAAAAAAAAAAAAAAAACATATTAGTCAGCTAAAAAAAGTTAATTTTGGGTTTAGTTCCTCTAAAGTATGTTGAACAAACAGGCAACACATAGGCAACATACAAAATGAAGGTAAAAAACAGAATATAGACATAAAAACGTCGCAGATAATAAATATAACGACCAACCTGTGTTGGTAAATGGCTGTTTGAACCATCTTTCTATACATACATTGTTCAAAGATTAGAGGAAATTTGACTTCCATCTAATTTCTGTGCAAAACGTTAGGTCTGAAATTGTTAAGTGTTTTTGAAATGTTATAAATAAACACTATAGATAACCAATTAAAACATAACACACTGCTGCCTGCATCGCTTCACACGTCCTCCACAGAACGACAGAAATATCTGCACTTAGTGAAAAAAGAGAGCCCCCCATTTAAATGAGATTGGGTCACGTCAAAGAGGATTACATCTGTGGGTGGATCAGGCCTCAGTGGACAGCATTTGTCACAATATTATTTTCACTTTTGCAGGCATGACAGCCGATAAAAAAAGTTCAAGTCCACAATATTTGGGTTGTCAAGGCCAAAAAGAAAATGACACTGGGTAAAAAAAATGAATAAATGAAAAAGAAGGGAATTGTATAATTATAGTTCAGAAAGTCTATTTTTTTTATTTTTTGCTCGTTATTCTATTGCACAATTCATAATCCAAATCAAAATAATAATAAATGGAGCACTGAGTTTGTCACTGAAGATTATAGAATTTATCTGACAATACTTTATGCAGTTATTATAAATCAAGTCAGCTGTTTTGTCGACCAGTCATCATCTCGAAGGGAGAGGTAGTTTTTATTTTAATCACGATGGTTACTGAACAACACGATAAAAATCCACTTTTTGGATGAGTTTTGTACCTGCATGTGACAAACGCTGAAATAACTTCATTTATTTACTCTCTGAAGAAAAAGAACGGCTTTTTCTCCGGTGAGTGTGCTTGTGAGTCACGGCTGAGTTCTTAACTCAAGTAGTCATGGGAGTTGTAGTTCTTTCCCTCTGACCTATCACAGTGTCTCTACACAGCCCCGACAACCAATCACAGAACTTGTAGTCGTCATGGGAGTTGTAGTTCTTTCCCTCTGACCTATCACAGTGTGTCTCTACAGCCCCGACAACCAATCACAATACATAAACAAACGCCACGGCCATTTTGAACAGAAAGTAGCTATCAGTTAGCAAAAGTTTCCGGACTTTTCAACACATAAAAACGCTTATAAACAGAGCAGTAAAATTCTGAAATATAGCAAATCACTTTCTACAGTTACACTAAGATCAACGCTCAGCAACACAGCGATTCAACTGTCGAAAACAATGACGGACTCTCTCGGAACCGTTCGGTCCACAGCAGATCCTGGACACACCAAACCACTGAGCAGAAAAAGTTTCTGACAGCATATGCTTGTTTACCCGCTTCAAATGCAATAACTACACAACAGCACTTCCTCGCAGTTTTATAAATGAGCTTATTAGGCAAAAAGTTGACGCGGAGGTCAAACGTGAATGCGCTATTCTGTGACAAGTCAGCAGTGAGTCCAAACAGAACCAGAACCTGACCCACACACACAGCAGCGACAATTCTATGACCCAAACAGCTTCAAACAAGGACAGGATTTATAAAAAAAATACATACATTCGGTTCTTCTCTTCTCACAGTTGGGCTGAATACAAAATAAGTCCATAAATCTTTTCTGGGCTGGCGGCCGGCCACCGACCGAGCCCCTTCGTGCAACATGCTGCTGCAGGATCTTCCATGGTCCAGTTTGAAAAGGAAGTCACAGGTGAGCGACGCGCAGCGCGTGGCCATGCTGAATCAACACCGCGGTGGTGGGCGTGACCAAACAGCTGACTTTCCGACACAGAATATAATTATGGGCACTTGGGCAGAAATATAAATTATTGATTGAACGAAACATTTTCGTTCAGTCTCGTCTCGTCTAACGAAAACTCACACACATTTCGTCACGTTTTAATCATTAAAGAGCAATGATTATTTAGTTACCGTTTCGTTATTGTCATGAAAAAAGGGGGCGTTAACGAAAAATTTACGTCAGCGTTACGTCAACGAAAACAACACTGTTCTGACGTTGTGGTTCTCGACAGTGTCGTGTATGTTCTTCATCTCCACTGTGCCTAATCTCTCCCTGGACTGAGACTTCAACAAATACTTCCCCTTGTGTTTTATTAGGATCTGTTTTAATAGAGAGAGAGTAGGTAGTGCAGCCATTGAATTTGCACACAGCTTTACCCTTCCAGTAAGGAATAGTAACCTTACGACTCAGTCTACTTTTTACTTTGTTCATTTTGAATGACAGAACACAATATTTGTTTATGGTGGATATTTTCATGCTCATTACATCAGTCCATCCTTTCTTTAGCACTCTGTAACTGTTTCTATGCTCTGGTTGAATTGTTGACCACTCCTCTCTTGTCAAACTGAATACAAAGTTTTGGGGGCATGGCGCATTCTCATTGTCAAAGCACAACGTCTTCTTTATGTTGTCCAAATGTGTAGGGTCAGACATTGTAGGAGTAACACTACAGGAAGGACATGACCACGGTGATATCATTGCAATGTCTTCTATACTTTGATAGCCAATGCAAATGGGATGAAACCAGTTTTTACATTTACTACACTGAGCATATGGTTCTCTTGGATTATTGGGCTGTCTACAAACACAAAACAAAGTGTCCTCATTATACTCTGGACTTTGATCCAAATTCTCTGTTGGTGAATTCCCTTCACCAGCTTGGCTGTCTGTGCTGACAACTTGGTCTCTCCAAAGGATTGATACGTTGTCCTCAAGATGATCATGGCAAACTTGTGTCTTCTCTGCACATGTGTTGTTACTAACCACTGTAGAATGACTTGCATCATTGCATGTGCTGGGAGGGGGTTCATCAATATTTAGTTCGTGTATTTCATTTGGTGTCATTCCTTTTTTGTCACTTTCTCTCATTTGTTTAGCTTCATTGTCATAATGTTGAAATTCACATATTTTAAGTGAACCTTCATTGTTTTCAATCTGGGAAATGTTAATATTGTCTTTCATTATATTTTCACCTGACTGATCATTGTCTTTCTTTTCTTTCATTTCCTTGTTCCATTCTTGTCTGTCACTCACCCTTTCATCACGTTCTTTTATTATATGCTGCACAAAAGAAAAAGTGTTCTTCTTCTTCTTCTGCTTCAGAAGTACTCTTGTTCTAACAGACTTTCTGTCCAAGTTCCAAATAGTGTAAAGCCACTTCTTCTTTTTTACTGACTTGTCATCAAATAGCTTTTCAGCCAACTCAGCCCAAATGGTGCTGTTCCAATTAATCTTCTTTTTTAAACGTCCAAAAGACAACAGTTCAGCAACTATTTTGTCCTCACCTCCTGACAGTGTCCATAAATATGGACAGCCATGTCTTTGACCTCTTCTTAAGTTCACCATATTTTTACCTGAAAAATAAAATGTTTATTCATATAGATTATTCATGTTGTATAAATAAAAGACTTTAAATGTAATCCCAAATAATAAGTAAGTCCAATAAAAGATTACATATAATTAAAGCACAATGTTTTCAATTACTATAAATGTCCTAAATACATTGAATGGACATGTTTTCAGAACCGCACTGATGTGTGCATTTTCATTTCAGGCATTAACAATGGATGAAACCTAAAAAATATAAACACCTTTAATTATCACTTGTTAATTATTACGCATTTGGATTATTACGCAATTGTTTTTTTCAGTCAGTCATCACACATACATAAAGTGCTTCACTGAAAGGTACAGGCAGAAGCACAAAGTTTAACATGGCCAGTTAATTTGGATATCATGAATTAGGTCTGATGATGTAGCCTACCAGATACAGTTTTGCTTTCAGAATTTGTGTGTGAAGTAATTCTATTGTTGTTTCAGCCTGGCATTTTTTACTTGTTTTTCACTAGAAAATATGAAGAAGGAGTAGGAAACAAACCTGTCCTGTTGATGTTGTCTCCTGGAATGCTGAAATGCAGTGCTGGGCAGCGCTAACCCAAAAATTAGTTCCACTATTTCTAAAGCACTAATTAATTTATTTAGGTCCACAATTTCAAAAGCACTAATGTCTTATGAAAATTAGGGGAAGCTAATTCTAAACCGCTAATTCTAAAATAAAACACCATCAGACAAGAAGCAAGTTTTAAGTTGTTTGTATTGTACTATAGACTTAGGAAGGTATTTATAATAATATTGTTTGTAATAATAATAATTTTCTTTGAGTATAACCAATAGACAGGAAGGTATTTATAATAATATTGTTTGTAATAATAATCATTTTCTTTGAGTATAACCAATAGACAGGAAGGTATTTATAATAATATTGTTTGTAATAATAATCATTTTCTTTGAGTATAACCAATAGACAGGAAGGTATTTATAATAATATTGTTAGTAATAATCATTTTCTTTGAGTATAACCAATAGACAGGAAGGTATTTATAATAATATTGTTCGTAATAATAATCATTTTCTTTGAGTATAACCAATAGACAAAAAATACACACAACAAAACAGACCCTGATTACACCCGAGTTCTTTTTTTTTCTAGTTTAAATCAGTTCTTGAATCCCGGATGATTAAAGGTCCATCAATCAATAATCTGGTAGTTTGTAGTTCATGATCCAGGGTAATCGGTCCAGAAAAAAACAAATAGTTTGGTGCAATTTAAGTCCTACCGCACAGCTGTGGTGATCCGCTTGCCAATGCCAGTGGGAACAGGGGTTGAAAAAAACCCTGACCTAAACAAGGTCATAAACAAAACAAAAATTAGCATTACTTTATACACAGGACTAAACTGTTATCAAAATTTCTATATGCAGTCAACAGATTTAATGAAAAGTAAATAAAATGATCCTAAAAGGATGAAATTACAAAAATCAAAGGATTTATTTAATACTTTACGTACATATATTCAATTCGGCCAGGAAATGAGAATGATCTAAAAAAGCTAAGTCTGGTCCTCTGGGCATTCAAAAAAACAAAACAAAACAAAGCAGTGACTTTATAGCACAAGGTTTTTCTGAGCTTAACCGGTTCAAATGGTCAAATCTGTTGGATTTAAAAAAAAATTCGCATTTGCCCTCTTCAAAATGGCGGCCGCAAATGGCAAAATATTTTTTTTAAACCAGCAGATTTGACCATTTGAACCGGTTAAGCTCAGAAAAACCTTGTGCTATAAAGTCAGCTAAGAAGTATGTTTTTCTCAGCAAAGAAATAATTGTTTTTACCGTGTTTTCTTGTAAAGTCCTTATCTTCTGTGGCCGTCGCAGCCGCCATTTTGAAGAGGGCAAATGCGAAATACTTTTTAAAATCCAGACGCGTCGCGTAGGCCGCTGAGAAACATCCATAAGTTCACCCTCCATGTTAAAAACTCTTCGTCTGACTCTTCAAAAACAAGCAATAAGGCTGCAGAGTAACACACTGGCTGCTAACTGCTATAGAGAGAGCACACACCAAGAGACTGAGGGGGACGCTTTTTAGTGACGGACCACATCCGGCGCTGTCGTCCGAGCTTGTAAATACGTTATTTCGTTTTTACTGATAGATAATTAGTTATTAGCGGTATTGCATTGTAAATAAAAATAGCACAAAATCGCTTATGAATTATAAAAGTTAGTCAATCCACAAAAACGCTGACAAAAAGTTTAGGTCCACTGTAAGCGGATTAGCTCTTTAGCGCTCCCTAGCGGTCTGCGCCCACCACTGCTGAAATGTAGTAGCCTTGCAAAATCATCTAGGTTGCCTCCATTATTATGGAGATGTTCTTCTGCTTCCTCTGGCCCGTGATTGGTCAGCCACTGATAAGCCTTGGTTTCCTTTGTGATCAGATATTTATGCCCCATGGCTGTTTCCTGAAGGTTTGATGTTTTTTGCCTCTATGGTCCAGTGGTTTAAAAAATGATGAAAAACAAACTTTGTGGAAGTTTCACAAATCAGCAAAACGTTTCACAAAGCTCAAACTTAGTTTTATATATTCTTCTATTAGTCTAGAATAATATAGTCCTGGTTTGAAGAGTGTAGGTGTTGTGGTTTTTGACCTGGACCAGGTCTAATGTGGTCCAGTAGACTAAAAATGATGAAAAACAAACTTTGTGGAAGTTTCACAAATCAGCAAAACGTTTCACAAAGCTCAAACTTAGTTTTATATATTCTTCTATTAGTCTAGAATAATATAGTCCTGGTTTGAAGAGTGTAGGTGTTGTGGTTTTTGACCTGGACCAGGTCTAATGTGGTCCAGTAGACAAAAAATGATGAAAAACAAACTTTGTGGAAGTTTCACAAATCAGCAAAACGTTTCACAAAGCTCAAACTTAGTTTTATATATTCTTCTATTAGTCTAGAATAATATAGTCCTGGTTTGAAGAGTGTAGGTGTTGTGGTTTTTGACCTGGACCAGGTCTAATGTGGTCCAGTAGACTAAAAATGATGAAAAACAAACTTTGTGGAAGTTTCACAAATCAGCAAAACGTTTCACAAAGCTCAAACTTAGTTTTATATATTCTTCTATTAGTCTAGAATAATATAGTCCTGGTTTGAAGAGTGTAGGTGTTGTGGTTTTTGACCTGGACCAGGTCTAATGTGGTCCAGTAGCCTAAAAATGATGAAAAACAAACTTTGTGGAAGTTTCACAAATCAGCAAAACGTTTCACAAAGCTCAAACTTAGTTTTATATATTCTTCTATTAGTCTAGAATAATATAGTCCTGGTTTGAAGAGTGTAGGTGTTGTGGTTTTTGACCTGGACCAGGTCTAATGTGGTCCAGTAGACTAAAAATGATGAAAAACAAACTTTGTGGAAGTTTCACAAATCAGCAAAACGTTTCACAAAGCTCAAACTTAGTTTTATATATTCTTCTATTAGTGTAGAACAATATAGTCCTGGTTTGAAGAGTCTAGGTCTTGTGGTTTCTGACCTGGACCAGGTCTAATGTGGTCCAGTAGACAAAAAATGATGAAAAACAAACTTTGTGGAAGTTTCACAAATCAGCAAAACGTTTCACAAAGCTCAAACTTAGTTTTATATATTCTTCTATTATCAGTGTAGAACAATATAGTCCTGGTTTGAAGAGTCTAGGTCTTGTGGTTTCTGACCTGGACCAGGTCTAATGTGGTCCAGTAGACAAAAAATGATGAAAAACAAACTTTGTGGAAGTTTCACAAATCAGCAAAACGTTTCACAAAGCTCAAACTTAGTTTTATATATTCTTCTATTAGTCTAGAATAATATAGTCCTGGTTTGAAGAGTGTAGGTGTTGTGGTTTTTGACCTGGACCAGGTCTAATGTGGTCCAGTAGCCTAAAAATGATGAAAAACAAACTTTGTGGAAGTTTCACAAATCAGCAAAACGTTTCACAAAGCTCAAACTTAGTTTTATATATTCTTCTATTAGTCTAGAACAATATAGTCCTGGTTTGAAGAGTGTAGGTGTTGTGGTTTTTGACCTGGACCAGGTCTAATGTGGTCCAGTAGACTAAAAATGATGAAAAACAAACTTTGTGGAAGTTTCACAAATCAGCAAAACGTTTCACAAAGCTCAAACTTAGTTTTATATATTCTTCTATTAGTGTAGAACAATATAGTCCTGGTTTGAAGAGTCTAGGTCTTGTGGTTTCTGACCTGGACCAGGTCTAATGTGGTCCAGTAGACAAAAAATGATGAAAAACAAACTTTGTGGAAGTTTCACAAATCAGCAAAACGTTTCACAAAGCTCAAACTTAGTTTTATATATTCTTCTATTAGTCTAGAATAATATAGTCCTGGTTTGAAGAGTGTAGGTGTTGTGGTTTTTGACCTGGACCAGGTCTAATGTGGTCCAGTAGACAAAAAATGATGAAAAACAAACTTTGTGGAAGTTTCACAAATCAGCAAAACGTTTCACAAAGCTCAAACTTAGTTTTATATATTCTTCTATTAGTCTAGAATAATATAGTCCTGGTTTGAAGAGTGTAGGTGTTGTGGTTTTTGACCTGGACCAGGTCTAATGTGGTCCAGTAGACTAAAAATGATGAAAAACAAACTTTGTGGAAGTTTCACAAATCAGCAAAACGTTTCACAAAGCTCAAACTTAGTTTTATATATTCTTCTATTAGTCTAGAATAATATAGTCCTGGTTTGAAGAGTGTAGGTGTTGTGGTTTTTGACCTGGACCAGGTCTAATGTGGTCCAGTAGCCTAAAAATGATGAAAAACAAACTTTGTGGAAGTTTCACAAATCAGCAAAACGTTTCACAAAGCTCAAACTTAGTTTTATATATTCTTCTATTAGTCTAGAATAATATAGTCCTGGTTTGAAGAGTGTATGTGTTGTGGTTTTTGACCTGGACCAGGTCTAATGTGGTCCAGTAGACTAAAAATGATGAAAAACAAACTTTGTGGAAGTTTCACAAATCAGCAAAACGTTTCACAAAGCTCAAACTTAGTTTTATATATTCTTCTATTAGTGTAGAACAATATAGTCCTGGTTTGAAGAGTCTAGGTCTTGTGGTTTCTGACCTGGACCAGGTCTAATGTGGTCCAGTAGACAAAAAATGATGAAAAACAAACTTTGTGGAAGTTTCACAAATCAGCAAAACGTTTCACAAAGCTCAAACTTAGTTTTATATATTCTTCTATTAGTGTAGAACAATATAGTCCTGGTTTGAAGAGTCTAGGTCTTGTGGTTTCTGACCTGGACCAGGTCTAATGTGGTCCAGTAGACTAAAAATGATGAAAAACAAACTTTGTGGAAGTTTCACAAATCAGCAAAACGTTTCACAAAGCTCAAACTTAGTTTTATATATTCTTCTATTAGTCTAGAATAATATAGTCCTGGTTTGAAGAGTGTAGGTGTTGTGGTTTTTGACCTGGACCAGGTCTAATGTGGTCCAGTAGACTAAAAATGATGAAAAACAAACTTTGTGGAAGTTTCACAAATCAGCAAAACGTTTCACAAAGCTCAAACTTAGTTTTATATATTCTTCTATTAGTCTAGAATAATATAGTCCTGGTTTGAAGAGTGTATGTGTTGTGGTTTTTGACCTGGACCAGGTCTAATGTGGTCCAGTAGACTAAAAATGATGAAAAACAAACTTTGTGGAAGTTTCACAAATCAGCAAAACGTTTCACAAAGCTCAAACTTAGTTTTATATATTCTTCTATTAGTGTAGAACAATATAGTCCTGGTTTGAAGAGTCTAGGTCTTGTGGTTTCTGACCTGGACCAGGTCTAATGTGGTCCAGTAGACAAAAAATGATGAAAAACAAACTTTGTGGAAGTTTCACAAATCAGCAAAACGTTTCACAAAGCTCAAACTTAGTTTTATATATTCTTCTATTAGTGTAGAACAATATAGTCCTGGTTTGAAGAGTCTAGGTCTTGTGGTTTCTGACCTGGACCAGGTCTAATGTGGTCCAGTAGACAAAAAAATGATGAAAAACAAACTTTGTGGAAGTTTCACAAATCAGCAAAACGTTTCACAAAGCTCAAACTTAGTTTTATATATTCTTCTATTAGTGTAGAATAATATACAGGGAACCCCCGACCTACGAACGAGTTTGGGACCTAAGAACCGTTCGCAGCTCGATCCGTTCGTAGGTAGGGGGTGAAAATTATATTTAAAAAAAAAAATTATTCATTCATTCATTCATTCAACCTTTATTTATCATGCTAACGGAGCGCGCGCACACATTTAAGCATGTAAAGTAGTGTACTGTAATGTTAAACATTGCTATTCACATTTACAGAATAAATAAAAATATATTTTCTTACTTTGAGATGGTCAAAGCCGACATCTTAGGTTGCCATGCGTTGATTGTTTTCGGGCCGAGCAGCGCGGGGCCGGCAAGCCACCGCAGCTGCTCCAGGCCTGTGTTAGCTAGCTGGCTAGCTTCTGCTAGCCAAGCCATGAGCTAGTGTTGGAGCGGCGGCGCGATCAATCTGCAGCTTCTGCTGCTCCAGCCGCTGCTCCAGCCTGAGACGTCCACAGAGCTATTCCAGCTAGTAATTAATCCACATGATGCGATCCTGGTCACCAGTGTTCAAAAGGCCGGCTCCCGTGTTAGCTCCAGTGTTAGCTCTGGAGCTAGCC
>JBBPBX010034558.1:0-11767 GCA_038048925.1 Garcialebias charrua
GGAGCTTAATCATTGCTTTCTCGTCATCGTTATCATTGGCGAGTGACCATTCCGTTTCAACCGCCACAAGTAAAAGTCACAGCGTCGCTGGCAAATGTCAAGGCAAATGTCAGGCTCCGTGCACCACGGTGCACAAACACCCACAGGGAGGGGCTGATATTTCACACACTGCTTTGCATACTGTAATCGTTAGAAACTCACGTTGTGGAGATGGGGGAACTCGATCTCGACAGGAGACGACCGAAGATCCGGGCTGGGTTTGACGATCACCGTCACCACCTTGGAGTTGAGCAAGGTGCTGTTGCTGCAGGGAGGGACAAAAGGACAAGAGTGATGTCAGGATCCAGATTGAGACGTGCGAGAACAAGCAGCAGTTTCGTAGAAATGAAAGATTACCTCTGGAAAGGCATGATGGAGGCGAGGTTTCTGTAGAGGACGATGCCCGTCACAAAAGCATCGCTGCCGTCTGAAAAAGACAGTTTCCACTTAGACTCTGAAACCCGACAGTGGTTCGTCTCCTTAAAAGCGCCACATTTTGTTCAACCTTACCAGACTGTTTGAGGGACAGAGCGTCACGAGACACGGAGATCTTCTCCTCGGAGGTCCTGACCCAATCCAGCATGCCCCTCCAGCCCTTCACGGGGAAGGTGAAGTTGGAGCTGGTGGTCGTTGGGCGCTTGTGGATGCTCAGCACTAAGAAGCAGAAAAGGGTTGACAGTTTGTAAAAAAACACGTGGAAATGCTTTAAAAAATATAATGGTTGAGAAACTGTCTCAACTCTCAGTTTCATCCATGCACATCTAAAAAACACGTGGAAATGCTTTAAAAAATATAATGGTTGAGAAACTGTCTCAACTCTCAGTTTCATCCATGCACATCTGAGAGAGACGGAAGATAATTACTCTAACGACATCTGACGGATTAATAAGTTTGCATTTGTTGCAACAAACAGACTTGCAAGGCATGCTGGGAGTAGAACATGTCGGGGACTATGTGTCAGAATGATAAGTGATGCATTCGGCTGCTGCTCGTACGGACTCAGATGAAGATGGATGGGCTCTCCGGCCGAAGTCGGTGAAGCTCACCTAAATTCTCAGTGACTTCGTAGACGTCCTGAAAGCCGCTCATCTGCGTGCCGATCATGTTCACAAAGTCCTCGACGAGGCGGAGGAACTCTTTGACGTTGGCACCCATCTGGAAAAGAACGGGACGAATGGAGTTAAAAACCACTGGTTTATTTGTATGCGTCGTTTTCTGTTAATAATTTATCGCTCGTATTTCGAAAACTGCACGAGTCCAGCTGTTTATTCTTTTAAAAACACTCGGCAGTGGTTTGGGAAAAAGAGGAGAAAGGCACATTTCTTGCTGCTACGCAACCTCAGACTTCCTTACAGCCATAAATGGGCAGGCTGTTGATTCATACTCAAGTTTTTTTTTCTTGTTCGGTCTCTTTCGCAGAGAAAGGCAGGGCTGCCTGACTTGCGTGTGTCTGACGCAGAACTGCAGCGATGTGGGCGCAAGGTGTGCGCTCGCATGTGATGTTCTGTCTGTGCTCCATCAGAATGGATGGAGACTCACAGATTGCAGAGTGGGAGGAGTGATTTTCCCTGATTCAGAGGTGCCGTGGTCTTGGTAACTCCAGATCAAATGCGTGCGTGTTCACTACTGTGGGAGTTCTCTCTTTTTTTCAACTCTTTTTTTTTTAAGGCTTGTCTTAGAAAACGATGAGTTTTAGCAGGAACAGTGAAAAAAACCCTCATTAGCATGTGGTGGACATGCATCAGCGGGTGGCTGAACAAGATCAAGTTCAGTTCAGTTGAAAGAAAATGAATCTATTTAGATATTTAAACAGTTTGTAACACTTTTTCCTTGTATTTGTTCAATGCACGCAAGATAAAAAAGACTCTTTTCCCCCTTTTTGCTGCTGTGCACCCTCCTGTTCACACACCCTCTTATCACGTACCAGTTGTGCCTCTTCCCATTTGTCACGATGTTCCTCCTTCAGCAAGTTGCTGATGGTCTGGACATAGTTCTATGAAAGTAAAATAAAAGATACAAAATACATCTTGATTAGATGCTATTTTTTTTTACGAATCAGAGATGGAAATACAACCGTAGTTTTATTTCTAAATCTGTGCAGAGTCATCGTCAGGCGGCGGTTCGAGCTTACCTCCACGTCAGCGTTGCTCAGTCTCAGCCTGGTCCCTTTGTACAGCTCCGTGGAGTTCCTCAAGATTTCCATGACAGCCAAGAGGTCGCCGCTGTATTTGGACTTTTCATCCGAAGAAAATCTCAAGCGTGAAATCACTTCAGCCACGCCGTCGATACTTTGCCCCGTCTGTGCTTTGGAGACGTAGTCCCTTGACTGTGGATACAGAGGCGAGAGGGTTAATCTGAACTTTTAACCGTACACAACATTAAAAAAGAACAGCACTTCAATCTTTTAACTATGTTTTTTCTTTTTCGGGGCGTACCAGCATCTGAATGTTCTCGTAGTTCTTTGAGACGCACTTGGTGTAAGTTGGGTTCTCCCAGGAGGCCAGTCCCACAGCGTCGAGGGTGCAGCGACGCAGAATCAGACCTGTTGACGTGGAGAAGTGGTTACTCTTTGCAGAGAAAGTTAAATTAACCTGATCAGAAGCAGTCAGGGTCCAGGCTGTCCCTGTACCTGAGGCGTCAGCCGGGCAGGCGACTGCAGACACATCTCCTGCAGGGGTCTTCTTCCACACGACATCACCCGTGTTCTGCTCAGAGCAGATCTCATGGGGCTCTGAAGGAATGAATTACGGGATGAGCTTCCTGTTTGCTTTCACACTGAGGCTGCATTTTAAACTAGACTTCACTTATTTGTTGCGTTGGAGCCACTAACCTGGACATCTCTTGTCATTGCAGCGCTTCTGCTCCTTCGTCTCACCGGGGCAGGGCTCTCCTCCAGAGAAAGGGCCCTCACAGACTCTCTGTCTCTGCTGGAGGCCCCCACCACAGGTCTTACTGCAGCCGCCCCATGAGCTCCATGAATGCCAGGTTCCATTAACTGCAGATGGAAAACATTCAACTCCGTTAACTCTGCACTGGTTGATCGATCGATGGGAACTCAACCAAGGGGTCATTTTAATTTTCTTACCGGGGCAGTCTTTCAGGAAGCAGTTTGCCGTCTCCTTCCAGCCACCGTGGCACTCGGAGCCCCCGTAAGATGGCCCGTTGCACTCCCTTGTTCTCTGCCTGGTGCCATTGGAGCAAGAAGCAGAGCATGCAGTCCAGGCTGACCAGTCATTCCAGGATCCGTCCACTAGAGGGCAGCAGAGCAACATATACACCAGAGAGTTACAAGACGGACCCTCAGGCTGCAGACATCATCACAAACTCACTGATGCTGTGGCCAGTTCACATGGCCTACTTATAGGTTGAGTTGAAGTGAAATGGAAAGTTAGAGCTCAGTTTTATTTGCCCTTTAACCATGGCAACCTCTATAATCAACTCTTAAATCTTGAATCAGGTTCAAAGCCTTATTATGACCATTGGTGCATTTTAATAAGCTAAGCAGTCGTAATAAAATTATAAACATATTTGTTCTTTTAATCAAAGCCAAATTAATATAAGGAAGATTAACACACTGCTAAAGTCTGGAGATGCAAAAAAAAAAAAGTCTAAATGGAAGGGCAATTTAAATGTAATTGCTATTTTGTTAGATTGCTTTAAAAAGAGCAAAAGTTTACGACCTTTATAAATAGGTGTTCCAAGTATTTTTTTTAAATTACTGCCAAGACTGGAATCAATCAAAACTTTAATTCCCCCACAACCCGTTCAGGTTCAAATGAAACAAAAATTATCATCTGCCTCTTCTCCTGTGGTAAACAGAGACACCTGCTGGTCATGCTATGCAACTGCAACTGGACCAAAATCAGGAAAAATAAAAACGAAACGTTTGAAATAAAGGCATGCAATGATAAAATCTGATAAGACTAAGAGCAAAGTGAGGAAAAACGTGTAGTGCAACTGCACATGAGTAGGAGCCACAAAAAGTGACCACAAACACATCATGAGTCACAGGCAGCTGTTCTAAAGCCACTGACTAATACACCAGGCACTTTCCTTCTAGTGAGTCAGATGCACCTGCAACCTGCCACTGCTGCTGTCATGATGGGGATACAATTAGTTGATTTAATTAACTCTCATTAATGATGACGGGTTAAGTAGTCTGCATCTATGGAGTTTTAAATACTGCTCTAGTTTGCAGAAAAGTGCATTTTCCTCTTGCGCTGAGCAGTAAAGACAGTTCTGACTCACCTGGGCAGACGGCGATGTTACAGAACTTGGTTTGTCTCGTGGGGCCCCGGCAGGGCTCTCCTCCGTTCTGGGGCTGCTTGCATGTGCGTGTGCGGTCACGAAAACCACGGCCACATGTGGATGAGCACAAGCTCCAGGGGGTCCACTCGTCCCAGGCACCATCCACTGCACACAGGCAACACAAAGTTGAGGTTATTTAAACAACGTAGACAAACATTTGAGGAATTTTAAGGTTCAGGATGACTGTGATCAATTTTTATAACTTTTTTACTGCTGTTTTTATTTCCCACAATTCAAATCTCAGTGTGTGAAAGCTAAAAAAACAATGCTTCAACTTGTCTATTTTTTGTTTGTGGTGCTATATAAGGGAAATGATCAAGACTTCTATTGTGCACTCACCAGGGCAGACGACAGTGTTGTTGCAAGGCCGGTTCTCGCGCAGGGATCCGGTGCACTGGGTGGTGAAGGAAGACGTGGCGCAGACACGTGTGCGGCTCTGCCAGCCCTCCCCACAGGTAACTGAGCATGCACTCCACTGGGCCCACTCATCCGTCTTATCATCTGTTGAGGGAAAAGTCCAATCAAAAGAGTGTTAGGAGCCACTAAGACCATGAGAATGTAACCCTATATGCTGGTGAAGATTCTCAGTCATCCAGAGGACATGATAAAAAATAAATAAAAAGGCGTTCACTACAGAAACAACTGGAGTTTATTTGTAACAGAAGACGTTTCGCTTCTCAAACTTTACTCCCACACTCGATGCTCTTTGAATTGAGAAAGCTTCTCGGATGAGAAGCGAAACGTCTTCTGTTACAAATAAAGTCCAGCTGTTTCTGTATTGAACGCCTTTTGTTTTGATCCTACTGAACAGTTTTTAAATTAAAGCTGACATCACAGGTGTTTGCTCACCTGTTTGGGGGGCGACAGCTCCAACGATGGCGTCTTCAGCGTTGTCTCTCTTCAGACCGACAATCGCACGCAGACCTTGGCTCCTGTTTCGCTCTTTGCCTGAGAGAGAATGTGAAAATTATAGTTATTTCATTGAAGCCTGCACCTGCAGGCCTGTTTCTAATTTCATGGCTTGATTACAGGTGGGGGGTGCAGGGCTTACCAATGCAGGGCTGAGGGTTGCATGCACGTCCTTCCTCCACTGTTCCTTCACACACGACGTCCTCTGGCTGGCAGGATCGGCTGCGCACCTGGACTCCGCCGCCACATTCCTGGCTGCACACGGACCAGCGGCCCCAACCGGCCCAGCCCTCTGCGAGGAGAGAAACCACAAGAGGAGACATTTTGAGCGAGGCCCCGGAAAACGTTAGAGCTGAACGAAACTCTATAGTCACTTGAAACATCATTGGATGTCTTTTTGTGCAAAAAAAAACCAAACGAGGAACATTTTATTCCCTCTGTGAACACTTGGGTTGACCGGGGTTTGATGTGCAACTGTTTGCGTTTGTGCACCCTGTGTGAAGCGCAGCAGAACGGTGTGTTGGTGCGCGTTCGGCTTGGCTGGCACGTTGCTATGACGACCACGAGCACATGGATCTCTGCAGCCGGCTGAATGTGAGGTCTTTGTGTTCCTGTCGATCGAACACAAACCCCTTCTCCATCCCAGTGAGCTCGACGAGACAGAGTCGAGACGTGTGAGCTTCAGCGGGCGAGGCCACTTAAAGCCTGAAGGTGCAACACGTCTAACAACTCTGATTAAGTTCTCATCACTTTGTGGAGGTGCTGTGTGGATCCTCTCCTCTGCAGACATGGATCGATACCCCCAGCTGCTATAAGACACACTAAACCCTGTTAGGTGTGCAGACAGCCTGCAGAGACGCGTGATCGTGGAAAACACGACCCGTTTACTCCACTAAACGAGATTACGACACGATGCAACCCTCTGAACTTTCTGTTTGACTTTTGATTCTTCAATGTGCAGGTGGAAAAACTTACTGATGATCTCAGCGTCGCGGCCGTTGTCTTTGGGGACAGGGGAGCATTTCTCGACGTAGACGCCGCCTCTGTAGCAGCTCCCCGGCCTCCTCTTCGGGGCCTCCCAACACTGGCAGGGGGTGTTCATGATGCCGCAGGGATAATCGTGGGTGCTGCTCGACAGGCACTTCTCCAACCACTGGCACAGCATCTGGCAGGCGGGCATGCTTGGGTTCCTCTTCCCCACGACCAGAAACTCGGCCTTGAACTCGCCGACGCCGTGATCTCCCTCGACGGCCTCCAGAGCGTTGGACGGGGCCGCCTTGCGGATCTGCAGGAACTGCTTGCTGGACTCCAGGTAGGTGACGGCGGTCGAGGCGTCGCACAGTCGGACCACCTCGTCGAAGCTCTCCATGCCCAGGTAGGTGCGAGAGGTCTCGATGAAGGAGTCGAACTGGAAGGTCTTGATCTGGCGCGGCGCGCAGGAGTCGGTGGGCTTGGTGATCTTCATGTAGACCGTGTAGCGGCGGGGATCGGGGTTCTGAAGGGTCCAGGAGCAAGGCGACGAGTGCAGGGTGGACGTGGAGGAGAACACGCCGAAAAAGCGGCTCTGCTCCAGGGTGGCGCAGGTGGCGGAGGCCGGGCCAGAGGGCGTGCAGGAGGTCAAACCGAAGAAGAGCAGAACGAGGGCCACGCAGGGGCCGGTGAGAGCTGACCACGCCATTGGGTCGGCTGAGATAGACGAACTAAGGCTGTTTCTTTGATTTCTTTGTTGCAAGTTACTGCACTTGTTTCAGATCTCTTGATTATACTCGCGACCCCTCTGAAGATTGTTTTAACACATCAGATATTGTCATGCCGATCACAAAGAGGGATCTGTAGGAAAGAAAAAACATGGGAAAGAAGATCTGTTAGTGTGCACCAAATTATTGCCAAAGACAATGCATGCATTTTGAATAATATGCACGAGACGCATTTGAATTAGACCTATTGTTTAGCAGATATGTACGTGCATCAAGCCTCAGATCTGCGTGGCAGTGCTTCAGGATGCGTTCAGTGATCTAAAAGGCTTTGTTCCCCGGGAAATAATTGCTGTGGCAGAGCAATTACAGTCCTTCACAGCGAGCTGGCATCTCCAAGCTTTTGCTTTTCCCTCCCACACACCTAACCGTGTGCGTCAGTCTGACGTCCATACGAGCTTCGCCCGTGGCAACGCAGACGCTTAGCGGTGCCATTATGTGTGCAATGCACTCCTCTTATTAAGCAGTAAACAGGAAAAATTGTTCATCCGCGTGTGTCCATGGTAAAGGCTGATTACATATACCCTGCTACAAATTGCTTTGGGGACATTTTTTGTTACATACCAGGGCACAAATTGAGATGATGCAAAGTCTGTTTTGCATATTAATGTGCAGAAGTTTGCACAAACATTAAAACGTGTTACATTTCTGCAGAAAGTCTTCATGCAACAAGTTTTTTTTCTCCCTCACTTACAGTATATAAATATTAATAATCTGTCTAGACCACAATGAAGCATCTCAAACATGTTGCCAGTAAACACTCCATCCGTCAAGTGAAAGGCTTTTGCAGAGTCTCTGTCTAAATCCCTGCATTCAGCTGAAAGGACACAGAAAACAGACACTTCTGTGGTACCAAAGAGAGAAGTTGTTGCTCAGCAACACCTTCCGCCTGTAAGTGTGATGTCTGCCTCATCATGTTTTCCTGCTCATATCTTGTGTTCGTCAATGTTTATTTAGTGGAACCAACCAAGCAAACTGGAAAATACAACATATGAGGCATAGCAGGCATGAGATGACATCTTTTTAAATTTTATTTTAGAATCTGCAGTAAAAAGCTTGAATGAGTGGTTAATCACTGTGATGTTAAAATCTAGAAGCACAACTGATGCCTGCACCGTCAGTCGCTGTGAGAAGCACCTGCACTTTTTGTGCAGATAACTCATAATTACGTTCCTCACTTCTCTCCCTCCAACTTCTCCTCCCATCATTCTGTGAGCAATGCAGCAAAGACCTTCGCTTTGTGTCACTGGCTGCCTCTCTCCCGCCCCCTCGACAACCGGAAGCGCCATGAATGGGCATCTAATGATGAGCAGTGTGAAAGGAAAAGGTCCAGCTGTGGCAGGAGAACTTTCTATACACTGTCTCACTCCCCACCCAACCTGTCTGTCCCCCTCTTCTTCTTGCTTGTCCATTTGCTGTCATCACTGCCGTCTTTTCCCCCCTCCGCTTTTTTTGCACAGTGGGCAGCAGAAAGAGCAAGGAGTTTGTTGTTATGGAGACGGGGCTTATTTTTCTGCAGATCAGTGGGAGAAACACTCCGTGTTCACCATCTGTGACACGCTTTGTGTTTATGCTGAAGTGCAGAGATTTGCTCGTCTCAACACAAACTGGAAAAAGCCACGCTGCACAGTGAGGAAACAGAAAATGTGCAGGCACTTGCAGAGATGTAACTGCTGATAAATGTGTGCAGCTGATTAAGTGATTTTAATGTGTTCAGAAGCAGAAAACTGTGAAAAGATTTATGAAATAAGCAGAAGAAAATATACATTTCCCCAAAATGAGGCAAACCAATGACTTGGACTGAACGCTGCTATAGCTTCAGATCTGCTGCTCTGGTGTGACTTATATTTGTGCAAAAGTCTTTAAGATGACCATTAGATTTTTGCATTTGTGTAGAAGATGAGTTTTTTTCTCAATTTCACTGTTCTGTTTGCAGCCGATCGTCTTTCAGTGCAAGAAACTCAAAGTTGTGTCAATGCAGAACAGAAGCGCAACACAAATCATTTCAGTGTTCCTTAAAGATAAATTCTCAAATAGGTGCACGACTAAAGCAGCATGTTCTCTCTTAAAGTGAAATAAACCAGTTTTTTGTGTTTGTGGTGGGAACTTTTTTCTTCCTTCCATCCAAATTATCTATTTTGCATCACATATAGGCATTATGAGTCTTTGCAGACCACACTCAAATCTCTCTTACAGTTTAATCAATTAAGGGCGAACCAGAAAGTTTTGTGCAGCAGCCTGTTGCCTCTGTTCAACTTTGTGCAGCGCAGCGACAAGAACACAAGAACACTTCTGCAGCGGGAGCACACATCAGAGAGAACTTTCAAACACTCAGATCTACATTGGACCAAAAACTTTTGCAGCAAAGCAGGAGCTGAAGTGAAGAAGCAGCTGGGATCTCCCAGAGGAGTGAGTTTCAGCACCACGGACAGAGGTTCAGCACCACGGACAGTGTTTCAGCACCACGGACAGAGTTTCAGCACCACGGACATAGTTTCAGCACCACGGACAGAGTGTCAGCACCACGGACAGAGTGTCAGCACCACGGACAGAGTCTCAGCACCACGGACAGAGTCTCAGCACCACGGGCAGAAGTTTCAGCACCATGGACAGAGTTTCAGCACCGCGGACAGCGAATGTTTTCTTCAGCTGTGTCGTGTCGCTGTCCGTGGTCCTGAAACTCATTCCTCTGGCTTTTGTTGGGAGATCTCAGCTGCTTCTCCACTGCCAGAGCATCCTCATCCTCATCCAACAAAAAAGTCATTTCTTACCTTGAAAAGTCTTCTTTGACGTCTCGTCAGTGGCTCTCTAACCGACTGGGGGGCTAGCAGCTGCTGAGTTGTCGACTCAAAGTCTTCAGGTCTGCGCGTCTGGCCAAAACCTCTCGCAGTTGGTTTGAAACCGCTGAAAGGACGCGCCAGGTGCAGGACCTCGACCCCTTCTCTGTCTCTCACTTTCTCCCGGGTCGATCCCGAGTTTCAGTGCAGTCCACTCTCACAAGCAAAGAAAAAAACGTGGCGACTCTAACCAAACTCCAAAGAGTTTACTACCAACTCTGTTCGGCTGCTACAGCCAGAGGAAACTGGCGCAAATCAGCAAAGCGACCAGTTGGTTGTGGATCAGGAGCTCCAGCGAAGAAACAAAGTCTCTGAGCTCCAGATTAAAGTGTTGGTACTTCTACTCCCGGCTTCGGAGTCTTCTTGCTTGTGGTCCTTGCACTGCAAGCGGGTCCAGTCTGAGTGTAGCTCGTGGCCTCCACGCTGAGGTTTATATCCCACCCCGCCCCCCTCCCCGGCTCCGAATCAGTGCGTGGATGGAGTGAATGAGACAACGGGAGAGGGAGGGGCACGAGGGAGTGTGTGTGTGGAGGAGAACAGGGGAGGGAGGGGAGAGAATCTGGAGAGGACGGGAGGGAGACAGAGCAAACTACGCACAGCCAAAAGGTACCGGAAAGAGGATCAATGGGGTAGGTGCTCGAGCGCAGAGCGCGTGGATCATCAGACATCACCAACACTGCACTTAAAACGTCTGATGTGTCAATCAAACCCTCATAGTTACATCTGAGTCAATTAGTGCAAGCTGAAAGTCGTTAGATGTCCACATGAGTTTTTTTTAACAGCTGAAACTGATGCAAACCATCACATCATGTTTGTTACTGGTTTCTGAACTGGTTTCTGAACTGGTGACATGTATGTTGTTTTAATGACTTGTAGTTTTGTGTTTTTCTAATGTAAAGCACTTTGAACTGGTTGCTGAAACGCGCTGTACAAATCAACTTGATTGATTGATTGATTGATTGGTTTACCACAAATACACACTCTCATAGACATGAGCATGTGCACACAGGAACAGGCCTCCCTCCCTCCCATCCCTGAGGCTCTCTCCAGGGACTGTGGGTGGATCTGGGTGGTTCTCGAAGTGTGAAGGGATAACCTGCCGTGGGTGTTGGACTGATGGTGTAATGCTGGCTTCAGTTCTCTTGAAGCTCCACGTGTGTGAAAAAAAAAAGATTAGATTAGAAGAAATAAACAAGTGTCCAAGCTGCATGAGTCAGGAAGCGTAATGAGCTGATGGCTGTGCTCATCACCATCATCTTCATCATCATCATGTCGTGTCCTGCTTTTTTCTTTTTTTTTGTCCCAAATTTATTCTAAAGTTTACTCAAGATTCTAGTTTAATCCTTTTCTATGAAATTTGAAGAAATGTGTTATAACAGGGAATAATGATGTGATGGTTGAGCTACAGGTGGAAAAAGTCAATTTTAAAAGGAATTATCGTAACATTTATTAGTTTTCGTAAGAAAAAAAAACCTCTCAAAGCATTTTAAATATTGAATTTAAAATCAGGTTGTCTGTTTGAGTTTGCTTCCAAACACATTTAAAGTAAATGTTCCACAATTGTAAACACATCCCTTCAATGTTGATGTAGTTTCTTAACAGATATATTTTGGGGCATGTTTTGTAATTTAAAGAAAATGTCTGCACTTTTTTTGCTTTTACCTTTTTCTGAATTTCTTTCTGTAGCACTTTTCACAGTTAAAAACCACAAAGTGCTTAACAGTAAAAGCAGATTTAAATCAATATAAAACAATAGATATTAAATTGATTGTGGATTATTTATCAAAGACAATAAAATACAGATCAAGTTGTCTCTTTTTAATTCTCAAACACAAAAAGTTGTCTTTTTATAGTCATAGATGTTTTGTTTTTTTTACAATTAGAAGAAGCTTTTATTCTTGATGCTCTGTGGAAAGACAA
>JBBPBX010034558.1:17102-32556 GCA_038048925.1 Garcialebias charrua
AGAGGAGCCAGTTGAGGTGGCTCGGGCATCTGGTTAGGATGCCTCCTGGACGCCTCCCTGGTGAGGTGTTCCGGGCATGTCCCACCGGGAGGAGACCCAGAGGAAGACCCAGGACGCGCTGGAGGGACTATGTTTCTCGGCTGGCCTGGGAACGCCTTGGGATTCCCCCGGAGGAGCTGCTCCAAGTGGCTGGGGAGAGGGAAGTCTGGGCCTCCCTACTTAGGCTGCTACCCCCGCGACCCGACCCCGGATAAGCGGAAGAAGATGGATGGATGGATGGATGGATGGATGTTTTTAAATGAAATGAACAAAAAAAGTGCAAAGGAAGAGAAAAGAGTGGATTAAAAAGTTTCTTAAAAACAATAAACTTGTTTTTTTTCTTTACTTTATTAATTTTTTTAACTATTTTTAAACAAAAAGAGCTTCTGACAGTAAAGGGCCTCATAAAAATAAATAAAAATCTGACCCTTTTGCCTTAATCTATCCAAATAAGTGACTTATAAAGAACAAAAGTCTTATTTTGACAGGTTAGTTTGCTGCAACTCATCCATAATAAACTCCTAGTGAAATCCGCTCATTCTCAATCAGTTCATCTGGACAGTTTCTTTTTAGTAGAAACGTTTCACCCTCACTCCAGAGGGCTTCGTCAGTCAGAGCAGTCCAAAGCAAACTGAAGCTACCCCACCAAGTAAACAACTTAAGTGGACCAACCAGTTTGCTGTAGCCAAGATGCTTGGCTACAGCAAACTGGTTGGTCCACTTAAGTTGTTTACTTGGTGGGGTAGCTTCAGTTTGCTTTGGACTGCTCTGACTGACGAAGCCCTCTGGAGTGAGGGTGAAACGTTTCTACTAAAAAGAAACTGTCCAGATGAACTGATTGAGAATGAGCGGATTTGATACCTGGACTATTGAGAATGAACTTTCTGGTCCTAGTGAAATATTCTGTGTGAACACAGATTTTGTTCCTGTCCAGATGATGATAAGCAGAAAAAAAAAAAACTCATGTGGATGATACATAATGTTTTGCAAACATTATTCTGATTTGGCTATTTCCATTGTTGTCATCACACTGGATGAACAAGCCTGTCTTCATCAAGTTATTTTTTGTCTTAGTGCTCCTGGATCTTTCTGCTGCGCTTGATACAGTTGATCACATTATTCTATTGAGCCGACTAAATTATTGGTTAGGTGTTCTGAGGTGGTTCAAATCTTATGTTTACGACAAAACTGTTTCTGTAATTTCTGGCAATAATTTCTCCAGTTCAGCTTATCTCACCTTGTGTCCCCCAAGGGTCTATTCTTGGCCCACTATTATTTTCTATTTACATGCTACTACTTGGTCAGGTTATTCATAAATTCAATGTCTATTTTCATTTCTATGCAGACGATGCTCAGATTTATTTGGTTATTAACCCATCCGACCTCTCTACTCTCAATAAACGTCTGTCTCGTAGACATCAACACCTGGAAGTCTGATGATTTCCTTTCGCTCAACAACGATAAAACTGAGATGATGGTGTTTAGATCTATGGCCAAAAGGCATTTATCAGTTCAGTTCCTTTCTGTACTTGGTTTTAACTGCACTCATGAAGCCTGAAATTTGGGGGATGACCTTTGATTCTGATCTTTTTCTAAACATTTTAAGAACATCACCGAAACAACATTTTTCCAAATTAGGAATATTGCTAAAATGAGAGCATTTGTCTCTTTAAAGGTGCTATGTGTAACTTTCTGTAGAGCACAGAACTTAGAAATATTTTCAACAGGCAAATCATTCTGATCCCTCCCCCTCAGAGCCATATGGCTCTGCCCCCCTTGCTCTGCTGAAATTCAAATTCAAGCTCTGTTTTTATTGGCTGATTCAAATTCAAGCTCTGTTTTTATTGGCTGGTTAACGGTGGGTCACTCTGTGTTTTTAGTGTTTTTATAAATGCTGATAGAGAAGCAAGGGGACTATAGTTTTTTTCAGAGATTACTTTGTCTAACATCAGTCTGTCAGTAGATAGTGACAGAGTGAAGAAATATGTTAAAAATATATTGTTAGAAAAGTTACAGACTGCATTACAAAGTTACATAGTGCAGCTTTAACCGATGCAGAAACTCTTATTCGTGCCTTTGTCTCCTGCCATCTTGATTATTGTAAGTCTTTCTTTTCTGGTCTGCCCCAAAGTTCTCTTAATCATCTTCAACTAATACAAAACACTATGTTCAAGGTCTCATAAATATCAGCACATCACTCCTGTTCTGTCCTCATTGCATTGGCTCCCTGTGGTTTTTAGAATTGACTTCAAAATGTTATTGTTTGTTTTTAAATCCCTGAATGGTCTTGCACCATCATGTCTGTCTGAGCGTCTTACCTCCTATATCCCTTCTTGCAATATCAGATCCTTAAATCTGTTACCACTCGCTCGACTGGTGACCGAAGGAGGGAGGGCGTTTATGGTCAGGGCTCCGAATTTGTGGAATGCTCTTCCTCTAAACATTAGATCGGCCTCTTCATTGTCTTATTGTAAATCGTTAGTTACAAATTATAAGGCTTGTAATATCTGAATTTCTTCATATTTTTATTCTCATTTTGTCTTATATTGTTATGCATTTTAATTGATTTGGTATACTTTTTGTGTTTCTGGTGTAATTTATGATGTTTTAATTGATTAAATGTGAAGCACTTTGTAACCTTTGTTTGAACAAGTACTGTACAAATAAAGTATTTTTATTATTATATTAAAATGATTGTATCTCTGTAGCGTTTCTATTTTTAAAAAAAATGCAAAATTTCATGCATGCATGTGTCAAACGCGTGCAAAATCAGGTGTTTCTGCAAACATTTGCTTAAAAAGTTGATCATTCATGTGCAGGGACTGTGTAGGAATTGCTCAAGAAGACAAACTTGACATAGAATAATAATCATTTTAGAACTTTAAGGGTCCTACGTTGGCAAACTTTCCCCCCACTGCAACGCAGACACAAAAAACAGTTTGACTTTTTGTGATCAATACCCCACTGGGCTCACGAGTCGTCATGAACTCTGCTGCTCCCCAATTTCCGTTTGTTGCTGCGGCTCGTGGACATCCTGCGCGGCGGCACAATCGTATTGGTGATCAATTTCAACACCAAGAAAAAGAAATAGAAGGAAAAAAAAGGTCGCCACTTGACTTGAGCCGGAAATGGATTTATTTTCACCCGTCTTTCATCCCGCAGAGCTGAATTGAATCCCATCCGGATCGTCGTTTGGGCATGAGGTCAGCAGTTCACGTGTGCTTTCAGCTGTTTGTGAAAGTGTCCTGCTTGCTGTAAGAAAGACGTGATTTGCTAAGAAGAAAACATCTGGTGTAGTCCAGTGGAGGCTTCCCAGCTGTTTGTCACTTCCACTGACAACAAGAACACAGTGAGCTCATGGACAATTGTTCGTAGTCACCGTCATGCCTATGAAAGGACCTGGCTTCATTAGGCCCTGATGGGGCAGGTGGTGTGAATTTAACCAACACAAGAGAGGAGAGAGATGTCTGTGGGCATGTTACAGCATGACTCATTGTAGTTTCGCAGCTCAGAGTGCCAGATGAAGGCTTCTCCTGAACAGGTTTCTTTTAGATGAAAGTGATTCAGCTGCAGGAAAGACATACATGGCGTTACCTGTTGGTGCGAGGTAAATCCCAAACGAGCGCAGAGAGCAGAAAAGAAATCTGCACAAAGCAAAGCTGGCCTTGATGCTGACGGATCTCTTGTTGAGTTATTCAAAGAGTGACGTCAAATCATGAAAACTAAGAGGAGAGGGGTTTTTATTTTAATTTTAAAGAGTGTAAATTAAAAAAAAGAAGTCAGGAATGTAATAAATTTAGATGAGAACAGATGCTTAATCTCTGATTCATAGTCAGTCTTTGGGATTTGTTGTGTTTTTTCAAATGTAATTTCGTTTTTTCAAATGTAATTCTGTTTTTTCAAATGTTGTTGTGTTTTTGTTGTTTTTTTTTCAAATGTAATTCTGTTTTTTTTTTATGTTGTTCATTTTACACCTTGGGGCCACCATATAAACATCTAAAAAACTTCTGCTGTTACCTAATTTATTGATAAGGTCTCAAACATGGCTTGTTTTTCTTAGTGCTTTTTATTTGCATTTTTCCAACATTGACACGTTTTGTCTTCTCATTTCAGTAAAAACTGATGGGGGGATGTAAAGGTCATGGATGTTTTTCACTTACTAGTGTCAAATGTTATGTAAACTGTGTGTGTGTTGAGTTTTGTCATTGCAAAGTGAGGCCTGCAGAATTATGGAGACATTCACCTGATAAACTCAAGGCCCTAAACTGGGAAGCAGAGTTGTCTTGACCTCACCTTTAAGACACTTCTTCATACAGTCTGTGAGCAGAACTGATGCTGTAACCTGGCTTGTCAACAGATGCTCCTCTTGCAACATTAAACCTGGGCAAAAAAGATCTTCTCCTTTCTTGTGTGTCTTATTTATTTAATGAGTTGATGACAGGATAATTAAATTATCCAACAAAAACTTTGACTTCTCACAAGAACTTTGAATGTACAAGCTGAAAAACATTAAACTCAACCCTGAGCTGCGACTGCACTGAATTTTAACATCACGTCTGTTAAAATGATTTACATGTTTGTGTTTCTAAAGTTGATTAGCCATGGCAGACATTTTAAATTGGGTTGCCTCCAAAACTTAAACAGATTTAGATGTAATTCCTCACTTGACTTCACTTTACTTTTATTTTTTTTTAAAAATCTATATTTTGCTAACAGACAGGCAAACACGATAAGCTGCACATTCGCTGGCTTTTCATGGCGATGGGAAATAAACACAGAAAAGAAACGTGACCGACGTGCAAATTTCCCACAGGAAGTACGACTGAAATAGACACAAAACCTTGAACAAAATCAACATTTTATCTTTAATATGTTATATTAAAAACTGGACAGAAACATGTGGAAATGTTCTGCTTTGCATTCTCAGATGGATGAAAACAGCCAATCCCAAGGTTGATATAAATAAAATGTAGATACATTACCAACATGAACAATATTGTTTTTTTCCAGCCAACAGACACAAAAACTGGAAAGGCGTCTTTCGTGTTTTGGACGTCTCCCCAAAGACAGACAAGAAAAGAAGTGACATCACAGCTTTTTATTCATCCTCTGGGTGGGTTTATTTTAAAGGGAGTTCAATTAGAGCTGAAAAGGTGATGCAAGCACAAAAATACCCTTCATGTGTCAGTGATGGTTTTGTCTCCGAGCCAGCCAAGTGAAGTGGTTTGATACCAGTAACGTTCTGTCTCTTTGCACACAGACAGCAGAGAGACGAGCCGTTCAGGCTTTAAGAGCGGATTAAAGTCAGTCTGCACCCAAAGACTTACACATGGTTAAATGTGTGGATTTGAGCTGCCACACGAAGATTAGTGACAACATGTTGCTTATGAAATGATTTAGTCAGTATTTAATGCACATCACAATCATTAGACTCTTGGGTTTTATTTAAAAAAAAATCTATATTCTTAACATGTTGGGGTTCTCCCATTTGAAGAATATAATCAATTAAAATAAACTATTGACAGAAGTTTGACTCTCAGAGGCTGCAAACAGCGGACACAGACATCCATCATCCACAGAATGAGTCTTAAAGCAAATGTTTGACATTGACAGTATACAAAACATGCTCATTCATTATCTGCTGAGATGTAGACAGAAGGATTTTTATCATTTGCTGGTTAACATTACAAAACAACTAACTGCACCAGTTGTGAAATCAAGGGCTGTCCCAATAACTGCCTTTATGAAATTCTTTTTTACATTTTTTTTATTCTTTATTTAACCAGGCAAATCTCATTAAAATCACAGGTATTTTTTGCAAGGGATTCCTGGGCCTGAAGGCAGCCTAACAAATAATAAATAAATACATTTTCCATACAACTATGCACTACAAGTATGATAAGCTTCAGAAATTTCATTAAAAAAAAATCAAGCAATCATTTATTATAAAAGTTTTAAAAAAAGGACAAAAGCTGATGAACTTGCCTGAGCACTATGGAGATGATCTGAATTATCAGACGAGTTGTAAATAAACTGCTTCTTGTCGTATACGCCCCTGATAATAGATCCTTCAACTTATGCTTTACAATTTGTATTTAGAGAATTTCAAAATGAAAAACGCTATGTTTTAATTGGGCTTTCAGCAAAATTAATTAAATATTGTTTGTTAGACAACACGTGTTTACATTTAAAAAATATACTTAAATGTAATGGAGCACAGCACAAACAGCCACATTTTATTAATCTGTAAAACAATAAATCAGTTAATAAATCCGTCTCAAATTAATCAGAATACCAAACTCT
The DNA here is from genome assembly GCA_038048925.1 of Garcialebias charrua. Classification (NCBI taxonomy): domain Eukaryota; kingdom Metazoa; phylum Chordata; class Actinopteri; order Cyprinodontiformes; family Rivulidae; genus Garcialebias; species Garcialebias charrua. The sequence goes on from JBBPBX010034558.1 coordinate 23,445, forward strand.
ATTAATGTTGTTAATATAACTCTAAAAACCAGAATTCAACAGTTATTCAAGTTTAGCACATTTTTACACAATTTGAAACAGTGGCAAAGTTGAACAATGGATCACCTAAAACAGGATTTGTATTCTTTGAACTTGTAAATATTTGAAATGATTGTAAATAATGTGACGAGTTGAAAATTACAGTTAAACTTATTTTAGACCGTTACACAATAAGTAATTAAATCAATTGCAAAACACATACTGTGAGAGAACTAACATCAGTTTTACATCAGTGGACACACTTATATTTAAATCATACCATTATTAGGTTTTAAGACAAGAAAATACTGGAACATTTGCATTTAAAGGGGAGGCGGAGCTGATAATCTGAAAATAAGATTGAAACAAGTTTAATTTCAGTAAAACTAAATTTGACAAAGTTACACATTTGAAAGAATTCTGGAGGGAAGTAGTAAGCTTTAAAATGTCAGAAAGTTGGGACTAACCTGACCCCAGGTCCAATTAGTCAGAGCGCAGAAATGCATTTAGTCTGAAAACTGCTGCTGATATTAAAAGCCTGCTGAGAGGCAGATTGCAGGACATTGGGGGATGGTTCATTAAATATTTAAGGATATTGCCTCAAATAAAGAAAATAAATATTCCAAATTTACTGAGATTAAGCTCAAGCTTGTCCAGGACAAAAATAGGGAAATTGCATTTCCTGCAAAAATGCAGTGTGCATGCTTATTGCAGAATAACTTGCTGTAAAACAGCTGAAATTAGCTAAAAACATGCTGAAATAAAACTGAAATGGATGACCAAATCTAACTTAGCAGAAAACCCCCAGAAAGAACACATATTTGCTGAATTAGGTTTAAATAAGCAGAAATAAGTATACAAAAATTGGCAAATTAGCTTAAAAAAGGTTGAAATTGGCAAGAAATAGCAAAAAAAGTAGCTGAAAAGGCAGAAATAAGCTTAAACTACCAGAAGGAAGCAGAAAGAGCAAAAAAATGTGGAATCAGCTAAAAAAAGCCAAAATGAGCATAAAATAGCTGAATAGTAGCTGAAATAGTAGAAGAAAGCAGAAAGAACACTTTTGCCTAGTCTGAAAGAAGCAGAAAGTGGCACAAAAAAGTAGAAATGATCTGATACAATGTGCAATTGGGAAAAAAAACACATCTGATAAGTGGCTAAAACAGCAGAAAGAAGCTTAAATTACCACAAGAAAGTAGATGGAGCACACTTTTTGCTGAATTGGGCTGAAAATAAAGTTGAAATGAGTGCAAAAAATGTGGAATTAGCTGAAAAATCTCAAATTAGCATAAAATAAGCTTAATAGTAACTGAAATGGCAGAAAAGGCTGAAAAGTGCATAAATAAGCTTACAGGAGCATAAGAAGCTGAAAAAGAAAGAATCTGAACCTGAACAAAATGTGAAAGGAGCAGTAAAACGTTGTAAACAGATCTAAAGATTTGAAGGATGTAAAATGAGCTCAGTTCATTTTCTATGGGGAAAAAAAAGAGGCAGAAAAGGCTAAATATATATATAAAAAAGCTAAAGTTTCACCAATACCAAAAGTTATAAGCTCCTGAAGGAGCTGAATGGGTCATTTTATGATTTGTTGAAATAGCACAAAAATTGTGGAACAAAAAAGATGCTGAAAACACACAAGAAACACAAAAGAAAATGGATCATGATAGTGCGACTGCTTCATAAACATCCACACAACATGCAACACGGGACCTGAAATTGTGTAAACTGATGTTTGATGTACAAGCTAATGCAAACATTAAAAGCCTTTCATTTTGCTGCACAATGTGTTGCAGAGCTTCCTGTATGAAACTGATGTCTGCAGGTTGAACACTGCATAAATCGTCTTTTTTGGAAAACGGAAAAGATCTTTTATCACAGAGAGCAGAGACTGAAGCAACCATTGCTGCTGCTCTCTGCTCTCATGACTCTCTCTGTGGAAATGTACAGATGCGAACACCGTAGCTTTAGTGCTTGCTTTACACCGTTCTGTGCAGTGTTTTTTTATTTTCTTGTCTTGCCGTCTCCCTTGTCTCGCTCTCCATCCCTGTCTTGCACACATGTACGGCTGAGGGGAGTGTGGGAGTCTGCACCATGACTCATCTGTTGCACACCTCATAGTTGCCTGACCATATTTGGGCTTCCCGGAAATCCATTTTTCTGCTCTTGTCTAGCAGAGAGGAACAGGCTATGCAGAGACAGCATGATGAGCTCTTTTCTGCTGCATCTCTTTTCTTCTGCGTTAGCTTCAGAGCAAGGTCCTTCGAGTCGATTACGGCGTTTTGTTCATGATCAGAACAAATATTATGCCAGATTTCAAAATGCTCACAGCATTGTCTACTCGAAGAACATCCTCCCATTTCATGCCCAATGAATCAAACATGACTTTGGGTTTATAGATGGCATAAATGCAGCAGTTTATTTCTCCTAAAAGACTCACAAATATAAAGTTTGCTTGTTTTATCTGCACAAACCTGAATCGTTACAGTCCCAAATAAAATAAATAACAGGTTGAACACATACGATGGATCACTTGGATAATTTTTGCCATCTACATGGCGAGTAATCAATGATGTTTTGAAGAATCATAGGTCAAAGACTGGTATCTCACAACATTTTGTAAAGGATAATGATGAAATTCATGATGACAATGAAATTGCAAATGGATTTAATCAATACTTTGTGAATGTTGGATCAAACCTTGCAGATAAAATACCTAAGGTAAATGTTACAGTGAACCATTCAATTATTAGCTGTGTAAATAGTATTTATCTTAAGGAAATCGACAAAGAAGAAATAATGAATGCCGCTTAAACATTTTCTGACGAGATCCAAAGACTGGGTTGATATGGACATGAAGCTTGTGAAGAATATAATGAGTCATATTATTGAGCCATTTATACGTAATTTATCATTTTAAACAGGAAATTTTCCAGAAAATATGAAAATAGCCAAAATAGTACCTCTTTTTATATGGTGATGAATGTATATTTAACAATTACAGTATAGACCAATATCCCTATTGCCGCAGTTTTCAAAAATTTTAGAAAAATTATTTGTGTTGAGATTAGATGAATTCATTGATAAACAAAATATTTTGAGTAACAGTCAGTATGGATTCAGAAAACAAAACTCTACGTCAATGGCTATCATGGAATTTATGGAACACATAACTACTGCTTTTGACCAAAAGCAAAATTTTCTAAGTGTTTTTGTGGATTTAAAGAAAGCTTTCGATACTATTGATCATAATATTCTCATTGACAAATTGAGTAAATAAGGTATCAGAGGAACAACATTGCAGTGGGTATCTAGTTATTTGAAAAACAAAAAACAATTTGTGCAGATAAATGATGTAAGATCTGACCTTTGCAATATTACATGTGGAGTCCCTCAGGGTTCTGTACTTGGCCCAAAGCTCTTTATTCTATACATAAATGACTTGGTAAAAGTGTCAGGACTCCTTAGGTGTGTATTATTTGCTGATGATACCACATTTTTTTGTTTGGGTAAAGATATTATAATAATAATAATAATGTCTATTCCTGTCATCTGCGTATGTTCCCATACACAGATGAAATTCGTCTCTGCATTTAACCCAACCACCTACCAGGTGGTGCAGTGAGCAGCCCGAAAGCGCTCGGGGAGCTGGAGAAATAGGTGTGCACTCATAGACACCCCAAGCTGGGTAGTGGCCGGGGCGCGAACCCGCGACCTTCGGATCCGTAGTCAAAAGCCCTGCCACTAGACCATCTTGGCTCCTTATATTGAACAGATGCTTGAGTTGATGATGACAGAATTAGTTAAAATACAAAATTGGTTTAAACTAAATAAATTATTGTTGAATTTAGATAAAACCAATTATATGATATTCAGTAAAATAAAAAAAAAGGAAACCGTTAATGTTACATTTAAGATTGATGGTGCTGAAATATGTTGTGTTAATGAAGTTTTTGGGTGTTATTATTGATGATAAATTGACGTGGAAGAATCACATAAATTATGTTAGGACAAAGATAGCTAAATCCATTGCAGTATTATACAGAGTCAGGTACTTGTTGAATGACAGAGCTCTGTATTTGTTGTATAATACAATTATTGTTCCACACTTGATTTATTGTATTGTTGATGGGGTAAAGCTTGTAAAACATTTATGGTACACAGCCAATTTTTTTTTGCTACAAAAAAAGAGCTGTTAGAATAATCACTGGAAAACATTATTGTCACCCTTCACGTTATTTGATCAACTGAAATTATTGAAGTTCCATGACTTGGTGGATTATAATATTTTATTAGTTATGTATAGAGATCATAAAATAAACTGCCTGTGAATATGCAAATGTGTTTTGTTAAACAGCAAAGCTGTTATAATCTCAAGGGAATAGAAATATTTATTAAACCAAAATATAGAACCAGTTTAAAGGGTCGGTCAACCTCAATTCAAGGAATTGGATTGTGGAATGGGTTGGAGACTGAAATAAAAAAATGCAACAACAATGATTACATTTAAGAAAATGATTAAAAATGGACTATTGCAAAAATATAAATGAAATACTGTTATGTATGTTGCTTTGTAGTTCTATAATTATGGTAAATTGTTTCTTATTTTTTTGTTAATTATAGTTGATTGTTGTTTGATTTGATTGATGGTAAGAGGGGCAGTAAAAATAAGATTTTTTCTTCTTACTGCTACCCTTCATTTTATTTATGTGTTGTAAATTTATTTATGTGTTGTACAATGTTGTATTGTTTTGTATTTTATTATAAAATGAATGAATAAACTAAACTAAAAAAATAAAAATAAAACTTTCAGCTTTGATTTTGCAGCTTGGATCTTGTTTTGGGCTCTGTGTTGCGCAAGTTGTTAATCTTCCCTTCAGATATTTCTAACAGCATAATAAAATGAAAGTTTGTTTCTCCATGTGATCATAAATACATTTTCCTAGCTTCAAATACACAAACGTTTTTGCACAAACGCGATATCTTTGTGACTCATGACAAAAACTGAATTAGCACAAAGGTCATGCTGCCCTGTATGCTTTTAAAAAAAAACCTTTGTTGTAGAGATAAAATAACTTCATGTCCACAAATACACTTGATCAAGCACACATTAACCCCTGTACACGTTAGATGACATTACCATTGTATACTTTAATCAACTTTCTGAAGATGTATTAAAAGTACTTCAGCTCACATTTTTGAATTAAATTTAAAATTTTATTATTCACTTTTAAAGCTCTCAATGGTCTTGCCCCACTATATTTGACTGATCTTGTAGCTGTCCGTGTATATAGGAGAACACTGAGATCATCTAATACATTTCTCCTGTCTGTCCCAAAGTCCAACTACAAACGATGGGGTGACCGGGCCTTTTCTGTCGTTGCACCCAGACTCTGGAATCAGCTACCTCTGGACTTGCGCTCCATCACTGATATGGAGTTTAAAAAAAAAATCTAATCTTAAAACCTTTTTATTCAGGCAGGCTTTTAATACCTAGTAGCGGTAGTTCTTTGACATTCTTGTTACGTCTTAATTGTTTTTAATTTTTAACTGGCTGTTTTAAAAAAAAATTGATTGTTTTTTATTTCTGTGTTGTTCAGCACTTTGTACACCTTCTGGCTGCTGAAAAGGGCTCTATAAATAAAGATTGAAAATAAAGATTGATTGATTGATATTTGTAAAACTTTTCCTAAATAAACCATATTCAGATTATTTGGGTTTAAGCTAGCTCAGAATTTCAAAGTTCACCAAATGTTTGACTGTGCTTGTGAACAACTACCAGGAAACTGATCAGGACATTTTAATAGGTTTCAGGGATTTGTTTAAACAAATAAAAAAATAGAATTAGCACCCTCTGTTTCATACTAGCAATAACAGCATTGTAAGAGGGGGACAGTTGAACCCGGAGGCCTCCACCTCTGTTTAATGATGGACGGTTTCTTTTCACAAAGATGGCCTCCTTTACTCCTCTCTCAAACCATTGTTCCTCTCTATCAAGGATGTGAACATCTTCATCCCTGAAAGAGTGACCGCTGGCCTGGAGATGAGTGTAGACTGCAGAGTCCTGACCTGATGATGTTGATCTTCTGTGCTGGGCCATCCTTTTGGCCAGTGGCTGTTTAGTTTCCCCGATATAAGACTGATCACAGCCCTCCTGACACTGAACAGCATACACAACATTACTCTGTTTGTGCCGGGGGACTGGATCTTTGGGATGAACCAGTCTTTGCCGTAATGTATTTTGGGGTTTAAAAGCCACTGGGACGTTGTGTTTAGAAAATAAACGTCTCAATGTCTCTGAAACTCCCGCAACATACGGAATGACCACTGGTCTGGGTCTGGGTTCCTTCTTTTCACCTGATGGCTGGCTGGAGTCCTGTTTGGAGGCCATCTTTGTGAAAAGAAACCATCCATCATTAAACAGAGGTGGAGGCCTCAGGTTCAACTGTCCCCCTTATACAACGCTGTTATTGCTAGTATCACTCAGCCTTCAGTGAATAGCAAACAACCATCAGGGTGCTAACAATCCATCATTAGGCTGATGGTCCTCCCTGATCATGTGAGCAGCTGGTTTCAGGCTGTCATCAGCCAACTGGTTGATCCACTGTGAGAGGGTGCTATTTATAAGACTGAGCTGAATACAGCATCTCAGACTGAGGAAGTCTTTCGGACAAAAGACGAAACGTTTCTACTTTTTTTATTTTGTTTTATTCTGTCTTTTGAATGTCCAAGGACCAGACTTAATTTAAATCAAGTTATGATAAAAAATAAATAAAAAAGGAAGTTTGCCTTTAAGCGCCCCGTGAAGATGCATCAAAAATTGTCTCGCAACCCCTCCCTTACACACACACACATACAGCTTTATTTCTTACAGAAGACGGGCTCTCCCAGCAGTCTTTCCTCTTCAAATCTTTATTTTTTTCTGTATCCTCAGTAATGACTGTATCTATGAGACTTATATGTGTTTCCAGTGACCACTGTGCAGGATATTATGACTGGATGACACTTTGTTTTTTTATCAGTAGGGTGTCTCTGCAGGTTTGCCCCAGTTTCTGAAAGTTGTCTGCTTCTGTTGCTTTCTAATAAGCACAAACATACAAGCGGCAGACGAGCTGCTGCTGTGACGAGCAGCAGAGCAGCAGACAGAGCGGTGCTGCTGAATCAACGTTTAATACAGAGACAAAATGATACTTTTTAAATGAAAGCTGCATTAAAGACAACAGCACTGTACAGTGATGCCTCACTTTTAAAAAACAGACTTGCTGCAGTTGAATCCAGATCGTTTCTATACATTATATTAAATTTAACCACTTTAAGCTACTCAGTATCTCCATATTTGTAAATGTGTAAGACCAGTTCCATCTTCCTGCCATTCTGCACAGCAGGGCCGGCCCAAGCCTCCATGGGGCCCTAAGCGAAATTTGGTTTGGGGCCCTCTATTTTTGCTAATACTGTAAAGTGGATTACTGCAATCAACAGTCAGATGATCAGATCATTCATTGACCTAACATAAACCCATTGCTACTTTGACAGCCCTGGTTACATTATCTATGTGTATTTTGGTACTAAAGTACCATATTTTCCATTGTATAGGTTGCACCGTTGTATAGGTCACAGTGTTCAATATTTATCAATAAATTGGAAAAATCCATAAATAGGTCGCACCGGTGTATAGGTCGCACCTACATCACCGCCAACGTAATAATAATAATGAATTCAATTTATAACGCACTTTTCATTAATGAAAATCTCAAAGTGCTACAAGGAGCAACAGAATTAAATGACAATAAAACAAATAATAAAACAATTAAAATCAATAACAATATCAGCTAAGATCAAAAGTAGAATCATGAGGAGGTAGAGTATGCTTGGTCGAAAAGAAAGGTCTTCAAGTCGCTCTTAAAGTCAACCACAGACTGTGGGGCTCTTAGACAGTCAGGAAGAGAGTTCCACAGGCGGGGGGCAGCCACACTGAAAGCCCGGTCTCCCATGGTCCTTAATTTGGTTCTCGGAATGTGAAGGAGATTGCTGTTCTGTGACCGCAGCGAACGTCATCCACCGCTGACGCGCCGCGTGACCGCTGAGTCAACCCGGCAATATGGACCGAGTGTTTAGCTCTGCTGCTAATGTCTGCCAGAAGCTAACAAAGCTAAACACGAGAGGAGTCCGTCTCTCAGAACACGAATAAAAAATCGAATTTTAGGTCAAATGTTTTCTCGAGACCATAGTAACGTACATTAAAGCTCCTATAATTACACTCTGTAAGCAGAAAAAATATACACCGAGTGGTTTTGAAGCTATTTATAAGCAAACAGAAGTAAAACCAGAAGCTAACAAAGCTAAACACGAGAGGAGTCCGTCTCTCAGAACACGAATAAAAAAATCGAATTTTAGGTCAAATGTTTTCTCGAGACCATAGTAACGTACATTAAAGCTCCTATAATTGCACTCTGTAAGCAGAAAAAATATACACAGAGTGGTTTTGAAGCTATTTATGACGTAAACAGAAGTACACAGATATAAAACGAAGGCTAACACGAGACCAGTCCGCCTCTGACACGAATAAAAAATCGAATCTCATCTCAAATGATTCATCCAGGACATAGTTAAGTACATTGGAGTGTTATAATTACTCTGTAAGCAGAAATAAATATACACCGAGTGGTTTCAAAGCTATTTATAACAAATACAGAAGCTAACACTAGAAGCTAAATGCTACAAAAAGATTATTATTATTATTTTTTTATCTCAAACATCTAATAAAGGTACTCACTTGTAAACGTCCACACTGTGATTCCATTCCATTCTGTAAGTTTCAGAAAAATCCGCTGAGTGGTTCTTGACTTATCTTGCTGACAAACAGCAAACAAACAGAGCTAACATAAGCTACATCCCGACAGAATCAGTCCGAGCAGAGGAGCTTTTTTTCGGGCACATGAGCTGGAAACGGTCTACTTCTTCTTCTTGGGTCGGTGTACTCCTCTGGAAGTGGTACTGCACTGCGCCCCTAGCGGCCGAAAGTGGTACTGCACCATTTTCTGCCAAAGTGAAAAAGGGTCATAACTCAGCCAAAAATTGGTCTAAAAATATGGAAAAAAAT